>RJVU01038599.1:777898-832965 GCA_003731715.1 Anabarilius grahami | reverse complement strand
TGTATTATACACGAGACTAAATAATGATCTGATATATCATCGCTCTGTTGTAGAATTTCAACAGCATCAATATCAATTCCATGCGACAGTATTAGATCTAAGGTATGATTACGACAATGAGTGGGTCCTGACACGTGTTGTCTAACTCCAATAGAGTTTAAAATGTCTGCAAATGCCAATCCCAATGAGTCTTTTTTATTATCTACATGGATATTAAAATCACCAACAACAAGGACTTTATTCGCATAGAAGCAGAGACTGTTCTTTGTTAGAAGTAAGAAGAAACCTCAATGCCTGACTGGCTACTCTCTGCTGTCTCAGATGACGACATCTTTGTCTTGTGTCGGCCAGACGGCCACCATAGCTTCTCTATGTACTTCGAAAGGGAGGGGTGAGCAACCTCACTGCTAGATGTCACTAAAATTTACACACTGAACCTTTAAAAATATATAATTACTTTTAAGACTACAATAAAAATAAACATTTGTCATAAAAATAATGTCACAATGCAAAACAACAACAACAAAAAAACATAATGATCCTAAAAATAGGTTAGATTTTCTTTAGACAACATTTTTTTCTCTTTTAATTTTGTGGTGAAATATTATATGTTCTATGTTCCTGAAAGGTTAATAATGCATTCAATTTCGGCTGTTCCTCACATACATCCATTATTTGGAATATAGAGCATGAGTCTTATGGACTACTTTTATGGATCTTGACAAACCTGGTTACTGTGAGCTATATTTCTATATATGTGCCATGAAAAACAACAACGTGAGGATGAGTGAATGCCAGTATTTTAATTGCTAGTTCTAATTAATCTGTAAATATTTCAGATTTACTTTAATCTGCTTACTTCTTTAAAAATATTGGAGTGATGAGTATAAACAAACCAGCATGTAACACACATTCCTGATTCCCTCTGACTGCAGTTAATGCCCAGCATCACAGAATGAACAAAAAACTCAGGAAAAATGGCTAAAGAACCGACATGTGCGTGTAACCTTCATTTTAATGTTTAAAGCAAGATTTGCTTCGTAGCACGATTACAATGTTCTGTCAAATATTAATTTAAAAAATGATGATGCCAATGATATTCTCTTGACATTTCAAACATCAAACCACGGAGATAAACGGAGGAGAGAGGCAAAGAGAGGGACGTTGTCATCAGTAGAAGATTTGTGTGGGTCGGGTCAGATGGGTGATTGGTTCTGCTGACCTCCAGATGTACAGCATTAATCACACAGCTGCCCACAGAGACAAAGACAAAGGCTTCGCTCCAAAACCTAATGAGCTGCTCGCACTGCAAAAATCATTTTCTTAATCAGTCATTTTGCCCTGCTTTACATAAAAAAAATATCTAAAGATTCTTAAAACAAGATACATTTACTTGAAGAACAAAAGTGCTTAAAGGGATAGTTCACCCAAAAATTATGATTTACTCATGCACCCTCAAGCCATCATAGGTGTATAATTTTCAGAGGTTATTCTTTCATCGTAAATCGATGCATATGGCTGTCTGCCTGAAGCTAGTTATTATAGTTTATAAAGATTTAAATATGGATATTTTTCTTACAAAAACCCATTGCTTCTCTTCAGAAGGACATTATTAACCCCCTGGAGCCGTGTGGATTACTTTTATGACGGATGGGTACACTTTTTTGGGCTTCAAAATATCACGACCATTATAAAGCATGGAAGAGCCAGGATATATTTTAATATAACTCTGATTGTGTTTGTCTGAAAGAAGATAGCCATATACACCTAGGATGGCTTGAAAGTGAGAAAAACATGGGATAATTTTTATTTTTTGGTAAACTATCCCTTTAAGATATTAAGATATTGTCTTCAGAGAACATATCTTGATTTATTAAATTATATTTATTTTCCATGCCCATTTCTTTCCCTATTTAAATCTTAATATTTTGCTTCTAAATTTGTCTAGTTTTAAAGATGTTTGGATATTCTGTATTATGCTGCCTTCTAACATACTGTATATCTTCCACAGGTAAGGCAATCCCATAGTGCATTGTGATAAGCTTAGTTAAAAATCCATCCAAAATGGCAGATGAAGTGAGAGAAATATCGATTAAAAATATATTTCAATCATTAGAAATGTTGTAACAGTTTAATTGAATTTAAAAAAGTTCAATTAAGTTACAGTTAATAATTTTATCCAGTATTTGGGATATATGCTTCTTATTATTTATTCTTTCTCTTTAATATGACTATGTGAAGCACTTTGAATTATGATTGTGAATGAAATGGGCTTTATGAATAAACTTTATTTTCCTCGCCTTATTAGTGTACCATATTGTTTTCCTTAGCAACATGCTAACACCAAACGTTTTAGCAAATTGGTGGCATATTTGTAGAATCTCATTTGTGTGTTTTTGTATGATCTGTTAATGTCCCACTGAGGGCTAAAGTGTGGTCACTGTGCTACAACACAAAAATGTGTTTTCCTGCGACGCGACCAGAGCAGAGGTTTGGGTGCATGTGGATTGTTTTGCTGTAATCTACCGGCAAAAATGGAAAATATGTTCGCATGTGATCGCATTACAGCGGAGAATTCAAATGTCAAGTGCGGCTCATTCAGCTGTATGTATGTTTCCCCCAACACAGGGGAAAACGTATACAAACTCATGTGCTTACATGAGTGTTGTTTTGTTTTTTGCCCGCGATGCGGTCAGAACTGGAGTTTGAATACGAACACATGAAAAATGCGATTGTTATGATATACACGCGGAGCGCGCATATGATCGGTTTCAGCGCGGAGCTTCGCGTTGTGTTTAACTACACTAGCCACGTGGCTCATAGCTCATACAGAATAAAGTATCCGTGTTTAAAGTTTTTATTTCACACATTCTCCTGCACCAAACATTAACCAGCACGGTATATGCACACATATTTCATCAAGTCTTCTTCAAATGAATTATATGTGCAAACTGGACACTGATACAGTGGTGTAGCCTATCTGAACGCGACGACACAATTATTCTAAAAGACAAAAGACTGATTTTGAGACTGCGGTGCTCGTAAACGTAATCAAAGTAGCCTATTATTAGCCCTATTAAATATTCTTTCGCATTTCTCCCTTGTGCTTGGGAGTTTGTTGTCATTTTCTCTGTGTTCATATATTAATATTCATTATTCTGTATAATGAGTGTGTTCTATGTCTGTGCTTCATTGGTTGTTCTCTCCCCTCTTCCCCCCCTCTACACTCCCACTTTTCCAGAGCTTTACACGCCCATTTTAACAGACTTTTTTGAGCTTTGAGGTGTGAACGACCAGGGTAAAACAGAGGGGTTTCATGACCCTTTAATGACAAAATAAACAAAACAACAAAGCAAAAGCAAGTGGCAGCCCCTCACGGATGACTGCCGCATATAAACGTAATAAACACAACATAAAATGTCAGGCTTGGTCCTCTCTCATCATTCACTGATGCCACTCCTCCTTTTATCCTTCCGGATCTTCTCTGTGGGACCGGTGTGTGGCACAGATGTCACTCATTAACATTAGCGCCACCGGCCTCGCTCTGCTCCCACGGCTCTCTGCCCCGCCCTGCTTCATGCCACAGTCACATTTACCTTTTTTGGCAAATGTTCATGAGTGAAATCCAGTCATTTTAACAAGAATTCAAGCAACTGGGAATTTCGCATAAAGAGAGAAAGATTTCCCTATGCAGATTTCACAACAGGTTCAGTTAGTCACATAAATTACCCACATTGACCAATAGATAGCTTCTTGGTTTGAAAGTCACTTCTGTGTGAGCTGTGCTTGCTGACAACAGACACTGGAACGTTTTTGCCAGCAAAAAGGTTTAAAGGCTTAGTTTTTTTCTACATATCATATGTTTTCATACTCTTTCATACTCAAATTCATATGAAAACGCCAACTCAAAAAAATATTTAAATTTCAGATCGGGTTGTCCAAAGCAGTCATTTTAGTAGGTTTGCCCACTTTCCTGTATAATATGGAATCCATATTAAATTCATATTACATAATTCGTCCTTAGCATCTTAGCATCTAGCATTCAAACAACGGAAGACTGCTAAGTATTTAGCGCATTTGAATCAGTTTAGCATACTGTAAGTATCAATCTCAAAAATGACAGATTACAATGGAAAACAAAGATGGATGTGAAAGAATAAAATGATGAGAGCAATGACAAACAGACACTACATTTGACAGCAGGGGAAGAATCAAGGAGGATCAAGGAAGCGCAGCTAGCATTAGCTAACTTATATTTGTTATACAAAGTTGAATTGTTAGTCTGTTCATCTTCAAATATTTATGTACAGTCAATATCTCATAATTTGCTTTGGTGCAACACTGAATGTGTTAAATCCGAGGCATTGAAGTTGTATGCCAGTGAGCCAAAGTCAAAGTGATTGCATCTCAAATGCATTTAGCACTTAGTTCAGTCAAGTAGTGATTGTCCTTTTTATAGCTACGCACACATAGCTGCAGGCGTACACTGTGACTTCACATTAAATTCTGTTTTTGTTTGCAGTGTGGTCAAAAGTTTTACTAAAATCTCAAAAAATATAAACAAATGGAGAATGTCCCTCCGCTAATGTATGTGAGCCTATTTATGGGTGTCTATATCAGTTAGGAGGCTGCCTTAAAAAGGTCTCTGCTTATGAAGAGGTACTTCACTACATTTTGGAACAGATTCAGAAAGGGAGGTAGTTCTGGATGTGTATGGTGAAAACGACCCACTCTTTAGTGCATACTCCCCGAGGACTCACAATCAAGGTCACTACTACATCAGCACAGATTTTTATCGTCTTCTATTACACACACACACACACACACATACTAACACATGCACATTCACATTCACAAACAGACAGCCTCAGTCCAGCAAACATGCTGATAAGCCAATTGCCCAATTGCCTTGTCAGAAAAATCAACCAACAGCAGTTATTGAAATGCCATGCATGTCCCTGTGATGTCCCACACACACACACACACTCACTGCTCATCTTTCACTGTCTATAAATTCAATCGCGTCTCATCAGCTCTTCATCACATTGCTCTGCTGAAGTAGATAATGAGATAATAGCGCTCCGTCTTTTAGCAGGATAGAAAGCTTGAATGAAGTAGCTCCACTTTTCCATGTGATTTCATATTAGCACAGCCTTTTTCTCAGAGCTCTCCACATTATCACAGACTCACTGTTTCATTATATCAGTGCAGTGTTTTTCTACTTCTACATTTGCATGTATTCTTTTAGCAGACACCTTTTATCTCAAAGTTTATTGTCTAACTTTCCATAGAGATTGAAATGATACAGTGGCCCCTAAAAGCTATTTGGACACCTACGCTACATTTAAAAATGAATGTCATTGAGTTATATAACAAAATATTAAACCAACTGGCATTCACAAACACGATTTTGGATTTTAAATATTATATATACACTATATATGCTAAAGGTTTGGGGTCGGTAAGGCTGCATTTTTGGTCAAAAACACAGTGTAAAATTGTGAAATATTATTACAAATTAATATAACTGTAATCTATTCTAATATATTTTAAAATGTAATTTATTCCTCTGATCAAAGCTGAAATTTCAGCATTATTACTCCAGTCTTCAGTGTCATATGATCCTTCAGAATTCACTCTAATATACTAATTTGATGCTCAAGTAACATTTATTATTACTATCAATGTTGAAAACAATGCTGAATATTTTTGTGAAAATATTTTTTTGATTAATATAAAGTTCAAAAGAACAGCATTTATTTGAAATAGAAATCGTTTGTAAGATTATATATGTTTTTACTGTAAGTTTTTAGCATTTTACACATCCTTGCTGAATAAAATAAAAATAAAATATTTGTAGAAATTGTACATTTTACCTCAGCTGTATAAGTGACTCTGACGACCTGACCTTTGTGCTGACTGTGGTCAATAAACAACAACTACGACCGTGACATTTTGCACTTTTAAGTCTGTTAACACTATTTTAACAAAGCAAGGGAAGAAATACAAGCCCATTTCTTTGTTTGATTCTTTGGCTGAAATTAGTTTGAGTAGTGTGAAGGAGAGCCAGATTGTACAGGGTCTATCGACACACAAAAGCAGGGGTGGGACGGTGACCCTGATGCATCATTGACCCCAGCAGTGTCCTGGTGTCTTCTTCTCGAACACACAGGCACACATACTGGGAGAAGTGGGCCATGAGAGGGGTATCTGTCAGGGTCTTGTTAGCAGGCTGGACAGCTTGCCCGGGCAGATGGCACATTAATAGAACAAGGAGATACGTCTGCATGTGTGCTTGTGTTTGTTTATGTGTGTGTGTTTCTTTCGTTGATTTAAGACCCCGCTGATCGAAGAAGGCCAGGGATGGCCCAGAGGAAGTAGCAGGTGGAAAGGAAATGTGTGTGTGTGTATCTGTGTGGACTGGTGCCAGGGTCTTTTCCACAGACTTGAGTGATCATTAGTCAAGCCAGAGTCCTATGCATGGAAGATTTTTACCCTCTATTGTGTGCATTACATTAGAAAATCATAAGAAATTTAACAGGTTTGGTTCTGATTCCTCTTAATAGGGATAGTTCACCCAAAAATGAAAATTCTTTCATCATTTACTCACCCTCAAGTTGTTTCCAAACCTGTATGAATTTCTTTGTTCTGCTGTGCACAAAAGAAGGTAATTGGAAGAATATTTGTAACCAAGCAGTTCTCACCCCCCATTGACCTTTGTAGGAAAAAAATACTATGGTAGTCAAAGGGGGGCGAGATCTGCTTGGTTACAAACATTCTTCCAAATATCTTCCTTTGTGTACAGCAGAACAAAGAAATTTATACAGGTTTGGAACAACTTGAGGCTGAGTAAATGATGAAAGAATTTTAACAAATAACATTTTCATTAACAGTTCTTTTAGTACTTATGATGAAGAAATATTTTGAAAAAAGGAAATGCTGAATACTTTAAATGGCTTTTTAGAGGCAACATAAGTACAATGTAATAATTGCCATATTATGGCAGCCATATCACCCTGTAGCCCAAGACTGGTTGCTCACTGAAGCTAAGCAGGGCTGAGCCTGGTTAGTACCCGGATGGGAGACCTCCTGGGAAAACTAGGTTGCTGCTGGAAGAGGTGTTAGTGAGGCCAGCAGGGGGTGCTCACCCTGTGGTCTGTGTGGGTCCTAATGCCCCAGTAGTGATGGGGACACTATACTGTCAAAAAAGCACCGTCCTTCGGATGAGACGTTAAACCGAGGTCCTGACTCTCTGTGGTCATTAAAAATCCCAGGATGTCCTTCGAAAAGAGTAGGGGTGTAACCCCGAAATCCTGGCCAGATTTGCCCATTGGCCTCTGTCCATCATGGCCTCCTTATCATCCCCATACACTGATTGGCTTCATCACTCTCCACCAATAAGCTGGTGTGTGGTGGGCGTTCTGGCGCAATATGGCTGCCGTCACATCATCCAGGTGGATGCTGCACATTGGTGGTGGTTGAGGAGATTCTCCCTACTATATGTAAAGCGCTTTGAGTACCCACAAAAGCGCTATATAAATGTAACAAATTATTATTATTAATTGGCCTTTATATTATATTAAAGTGCCCCTAATATGCTTTTCGAATATTACCTTTTTATGTAGTTTGTAATATAGCTGTTTGTGAATGTAAAAGATGGGCAAAAGTTTGGAAGATCAACATTCATAATTAATGGAGTAATTGTGTCTCAAAAGAAAAAAAAGATTCTGAACTGCCTGCAACAAGTCGTCAGTCCAAGTCGTAATTATGTGTTTTTGTGTATATATTTTTTTGTTTTTTTGTATATTTTTTGTTACTTAATCTTTGTATATTTATTATATGTGCACATTGTGTAAGGGAGACTGGCAAGTAAGAATTACGTCTATAACTGTGGTGTTTTTTTACTGTGCATATGACAATAAATTGAATTGAATTGAATTGAATAGAATTGAATTACAGTCTTACTTCCGGCATGAACCTACATAGGTTTGTAACAAATTTGCATAATGCCAGCATATGGTCTTCATTGGCCGCCTGTGAACAATGTCTACTTTGCCCCTCAAACACTGTAGTTGTAGCTGAGGCCTGGAAGAGTTTGGTTTGTGTTGTCGACATGTTGAGAAGACACTGTTTTCTGAGCTGCGAAAGCAAATCCACTTTGCTGCATTTCCAGAGGATGAGGATACGGTAAAACCGAAGCCATTGTTACTGTTTGTATCATTGTGTATCAAGCACTAAGGAAGCTGCCAGAGCTGAAATTCAGATATGGTAGTGGATGTTTAGTTTCTGATGTGCTGTAAGAGGTTGACCAATCACAACAGACTGGGCCATATGACCAATCAGAGCAGAGCAGGCTTTCAGAATATACACTCATGGTGTGCTGTAATGCTACCGAAAAATCATGATTCTATCTCCATACCAAAATCTCAGTTCGCTATAGAGTGCTTATAAACAGCTGTTGAGATGGGATTCTCAATTGAAACTAGTGGAGATGTGGACTTGGAAACGGTTTCCCTTTTTTCACAACAACCTTGTTAATAGAACTTTATTGAATAGAACATATTATTTATTGATCTTTTCACGCTCTTTTCCTGTCACTCAGAGATCTAGTGCTATTTCAGTGTTCCTACTAAATCTGGATTAATGAGTCACGCATCTTCGTTCTCACTCATGCTGCTGTCAAATGTAGGCCAGGCTCGGGCTCAGGCTGGGGGTTTTATTAGAGCTCAGATGAGAATTAGATAGTTGGCACACATAAGAGTAGGCTAAAGTTTTAACCATAAAGAAACCATAATGCAAAGCTTTTGTTTGCTTTGAGATGATCAAGTCCAAATTAGTCCTTAATTCTGCTGTCTATGGATTATGGAGGTCTGTAAACCTCTGGGCAGAGCTTCTCGTGACTGAGTATTAAGTTGGCGTGTTTCAATGGTCTAAAGCCGATTCTGCACAGACACAATACAACCCATAAATATCATTCAAATCCAGAGAGTTTTGTTTAGAAAAATATTGACAGGACATATGAAAAAGAGTTTAGTTATATTTGATTGAGTGATTGATTGAAGTGTGTGATGTCATATTGCACAGTTGTGTTGAGTATTGTAGAGTTGGTGTTAGGTGTTGGGAATGTTATGTGGTATTTTAGAAAGTTTGGAATGTTTTGTCAGGCTTGGGGTCTTTGAGAAGTGTTTGAGGATATTGGGAATGTGGGGTGAGTTTAAGGATTTTGGGAAAATGGTGAAATTGGATTGCTGGACTGGATCATGGTCCTTTGATCCAGGATATTGGGTGGTGTTTGAGAATTCTGGGTAATGTTGGATTGGCAGGATTGGATGATGCTCTTGTGAGGCTTCCGGGCATAATTTTGAGGCCCTACAGAAATGATGGGTGTTGTTTTGAAGATGCTGGGAATGTTGGGTGGTGTTTGAGGATGCTGGGAATGTTACGTGGTGTTTGAGGATGCTGGAAAATTGTGTTGGTGTTTGAGGATGCTAGGTGAAGTTGGGTGGTGTTTGAAAAGTTGGGTGGTGTTTAAAGCTTCTGAGAATGTTGGGCAATGTTTTGAGGATGCTGGGAGTGTTGAGTGGTGTTTGAAGCTGCTGTGAATGTTTGGTGGTGTTTGAGGATGCTGAAAATATGGGTTGTATATGAGAATGCTGGGTGGTATTTGACAATGCTGAGAATGTTTTGTGTTTTTTGAAGCTGTTGGGAATGTTCAGTGGTGTTTGAAGATGGTGGAAAATGTTGTTGGTGTCTGAGGATGCTGGAAAAGTTGGGTGGTGTTTGAAGCTTCTGAGAATGCTGGGTGGTGTTTGAGGATGCTGATAATGCTTGGCAGTGTTTTGAAGACACAGAGTGTTAAGTGGTGTTTGAAAATGCTGGGAGGGTTGAGTGGTGTTTGAAGCTTCTGGGAATGTTGGGTGGTGTTTGAGGATGCTGAGAATGCTGGGCAGTGTTTTGAAGACACTGGGAGTGTTGAGTGGTGTTTGAAGATGCTGGGAATGTTTGGTGGTGTTTGAGGATGGTGGAAATATTTGAGGATGTTTTAAATATGGGGTGTATTTGAAGATGCTGGGAATGTTTAGTGGTGTTTTATGCTAATAGGGATGATGGGTGTTGTTTGAGGATGCTCCAGCTCTGCCCAAGTGGTCTTCTGCTCTTCTCTGGTCACCACTGTGGTCCCCTGCTCCACCTTGGTCCCAAGGCCCTCTGCAACTCCCCTCATCTGAATTATCGATCCATCCATTTTCCGAACCGCTGGTCCAATGTGGCTACAGCGTAATATCATATATGTATAAATTCCTTTTTAATTGATTGTTAAATTGTTTAATTAAGGTTTATACATGCTAGTTGCCATGACAGAGTTAAAGATAAAGATAAATCTTTTCATTACTTCTAGAGCTGCCAGTTTGCTAAATTTCAAATGATTATTAAACAGCAATCCTAAACTATGAAAAAGTGGCAGCCCTTCCGGTGCATTCAGTGTCACTCGTTTTCAACTTCAAGTGGAACAATATTAGTGGAGTAATGTAGGAAATAGTGAATGAGGGTATAGAGGGCGATTTCGAACACAGCCCCTGTGTATCACTGTCAGTTGTCGTTTGTGTTCATGTTCTCATTCCTTGGATTCTGTTTGTGTTTTGGTTTCTATGTGTTTTTAGTTCTCTTATTAAATAGTTGTATTTAGATCCATTGTTTTCTCTTGCTTCCTTGAACCCGCGTGTTACAAGAATGCTCATTCATGTTGGATGTTTGAGGATTTTGGGATTGTTGGGTGTCGTTTTATGATGCTGAGTAATGTTGAATTGACATGGCCAGAACAGGGGCCTGTGAGGAGGCCCCTGGGCAGTGGGTCTTAATCGTTCTTTTGGTGTTATTTCATTAGAATAAAAGGCTACTTTTGAATGGCTGTCAAGGGTGAAACCTACTTCTTGCCCACATAATGATTTCGCTATGGCATGTACTAACAGGGTCTAACAGCCTATGCTAAACAGCCAAACCTTGACCTCTTGAGTTTGAAGATGTTGGGAATCTGGGTATGTTTATGAATGGTGGCAATGTAGGGAGATATTTGAGGATGCCAGGTAATGTTGGGTTGATCAGGACTCTAAATAATGATAGGTTGTATTTTAGGATGCGTGGAATGTTAGGTAGTGTTTGAGAATGCTCTTTAAGGTTGGACAGTGTTGGAGAATGCTGGAAATGATCAGTGGGATGTAGTTGGTGAATAGCTCGTAACTAATAATAATAATAATAACTTGTGAAATGTTTTATGTAGCATGAATAGATTAATTGAATTGATTAAGGGTTACATAACATATAATCGCTCATAGCTCTATCAACAAATGATTTTTGATGAAAAGATTTTTAAGCATGTTGAATTAAGTGACCTGTGTTTTTGTGTGCAGTGTCAGCTGTCCCAGGCATTGAATGGAGTGTCTGATAAAGCCAAGGAGGCCAAGGAGTTCCTGGTGCAACTGAAAAATTTGCTTCAGCAGATACAGGTATATAACTCTTCATCAGGCTTTGTTATGTGTTTTGATGTATTAGAAATATGAAAATTATGTAAACTCATAAAATATTAAATGCTTACATAGGTTAGAAGTTTTGATGAATATCTTCCAATAAGTATCACTATGTTTTAAACTCTTATGAATAAAAAATTGCCTTCACATCAGAGCAAAAATAATAATATAATCAAAACAGCCATGCTAGGAGCACTCAAATATTATCTTGTCCTCTTTGATTTGCGAGTGCCTCATTAAATATGCAAATTACTATCTCGTTAAAAATGAAGTGGGGTAATTATGATGTTCAGCATGTATCCAACAAACATGCCATATGTTAGATGTTAACATGAATTTTGGTGGCATGTTTTTGCATTGAACATCAAAGGTTTTCAACCAGGGTTCCATGGGGGTCTGTGCAAGAGAGTCTGTAGGCAGATATATCATGAAGGATCAAAAATATATAAAATAGTTTATGACACGTTTGGAACATCAATTAGAACGTAATGTAATGTTGAAATAAAATGTTATTGGAAAAATTTTATGTTATACTGGGGGTCCCTGGAGCAGGTGTTGAAAAACCCTGTCTAGTCTAGAGAAATAAAACTGATGAAGCTTAACATGTATTTGTAGTGAATGTTGATCAAATGCAATTGCTGCATGCAATCGAATCCATACATGTATATGAATGTCATGAGTATTGAACTGTATTCTGCCTGGAGACCACTGGATTATGAGCTCTGAGCTATTTTTACTAAAGTGGAGAGTATAATGCATTTTCATACTGACCAGCAGCTGAGGGAGAGAGAGAGAGAGAGATTGTCTTTGAAAGCCTCTGTAAGTAGACTTTGAACTAAAGTGCTACAGAGGATCAGTGATTTTCAATGTAATGTGACATACAGACTATAGTCTGGTTTCAAGCCTGACTTCTTATTTTAAAATGTACCAGTCACACATGCTCATATCAAATGTCTCCTCTTCATCATCTTTGTGTAGTAGATGAAATGACTCAGTCCCATCAGCCCTAGTGTCAGTGTGTGGGTGTATGTCTCACATCTGAATCACAACCATACTCAAAGTGAATGAACGATTAGTTCCGTTCTAAACTCCTACACCACAGACGATCTCAAACTGATCTTTGCCAGCTTAACAAAATACATTTTTAAGTTGAAGTGTGTCATTTCTGTGATACTAGGGGTACCAAACAGAATAGCAAAAGATTCAAATACTCTGTATTTCATTGCTTGCACAAACAGGGAGTCCAGCACCAATCTCACACCACTGGTTGAGCCCAACGCTGGTTTGCATGGTCCAGTTTGCCTGTTCTGGTGGATGCTGTGACTACACCATTCTGATGCCTTTAAAAGCATCCTTGCCTTGGGTGATGTTATATCTGTTGCTTGATGCCTTGTTCTGTTTCTGACATACTCCCTCTGCTTGCGCTACTTCAGACAACAGTACAAATGGATTTAGAACTTTCGTTTTGGCATGTTCAGTTTAGACAGCCTCAAGCATCCGTTGTAGACATTTGTAGGTTGATTTCATCACATTGTGGCTCGCCAAAATTTTCCTCTGCTTGTTCGAGCATCAACGAACAAGCAAAACAAAACCAAAAACAATTAATGAGTTTGGGACGGGGCTATCTGTTTGATCAACCAATGGGAGACGGGTATATTTGGGAAATTTGTTTGAAAACAGCTCCCTCCCTAGTCCGCCCAGACCATATATTGAAGGTAACCTGTAAAACAGCTTTTTCAGAACTTGATGTGTAAACATCATATTGTATCTGCATTGCCACAATTTTAAATGGGACCTATAATGCCCCTTTTACAAGATGTAGCCAAATATAATCTCTGGTGTCCCCAGAATGTGTCTGTGAAGTTTCAGCTCAAAATACCCCACAGATCATTAGCAGCTTGTCATATTTGCCCCTATTTGGGTGTGAGGAAAAACATGCTGTTTTTGTTGTGTGTATCCCTTTAAATGCAAATGAGGAAGAAGAGGGCAGAGCCCTGGAGCAGACACTGGAGTGTCCGACTCCAGTTCAATGTTCAAGCTGGAGTCGGACACTGATGGAGAAACTCAGGAAGAAGTTACAACTTTTAGAATGCATTTGGACGTTTCTGAATGGTTAGTGGATAAATTTATATAGTTGCTGTGTTTGCTTTTGTGCAAATCCAGCATTGAATTGACCCTTGTTTGTGAAGCAGTCCAGCGTAAAATGACGGCATGGCAACAACACTCTACTACAACAACTCTTCCTCTTCTCTAAAGCAGCCCATCATGGCCTCACCCCCTTTGTTACGTGTTCCCGGGGGCAGGGTTTATATAAATTTTAGGGTTAGTGATGTCACCAACCCGGGAAGAAGCTCGTTGTAGAGGGACTACCGGCCGTTTGTTGTAGTCCTTAAAAAGCGATTTCTTTAAAAGAAAATATCTCCAATTGCATTGAACTTTGAACATCTTAACTTTGCAGATGTTGTTTATGTTGAAAAAGCAACATTACACACTAACTAAAGTTAAAAAAGTGAAATCATAATCAAGGACCCCTTTAAATTATAACTGCCCATATAAACAAATAAACACTATTTAGTCTTTAGCAAATTAAAATATGCAAATGTACAATTTTTCAAATGTTAGCCAATAATAAAAGAGGTATTTTACATATAGAAGTCTTTAAAGGTACAGTAGCATGTTTAATTCTTAAGGCTCAGACAGAGGGTGGAAAATTGTGTACTCAACAACTTTATCACAACTAACTTTATAAGCAGACTTCTTCTGGAGAGGGGTTAAAATGTTACAAAAGTTTTATATTCAGAACAAAGCAAAATGATTTAGATATATGGTATGTACTGTTTTATAGGACAAATTCTTGAGGCTGACTCTCAATAAGTGTATACTGTGTGTGTGGTTCAGGTATTCCCTATATTGTGGGACATTTTTTGGTCCCCATGAGGAAAACAGCTTATAAATTATGTCATTATCATTTAAAACTAAATGATGTTTTATGTAAATGTAAAAATGCAGAAAGTTCTCTGTCATGGGTAGGTTTAGGGGTAGGGGATAGAATATTCAGTTTGTACAGTATAATGGAAAGTCCCCATAAAACATGGAAACCCAATGTGTGTGTGTGTGTAACAGGAGAACGGGGTTGAGTTTGAGGCATGTCTGGTCGCTCAGTGTGACTCTCTGATTGAAGCGCTCACTCGGCAGAAGGCCAAACTGCTCACCAAGGTCACAAAGGAGAAAGAGAGCAAACTGAAGGTAGGTCAACACACACACACACACACACACACACACGCACATATCTTTGTCATTCGTCACTTATTTCTATTCCAAACACTTTTTGACAAGGGTCCACAAACCTAAAGGCATAATAATATTTTGTAGTAGTAATTTTAGCATCAGCTTAAAACCATTCAAAAGTTCAACTTTAACTACTTTAAATTTTGCAGCAGCAAGATTATTTCCTCAATCGGTCACATGATCATGTAGCCTGCGTCACCACACAGATGGGATAGAGGGAGAGAGTTTCTGTAAAACTGTAAAACAATTTTAGTGTTGTGACCATACAGAAAGCAGATTGAGTTTTTGTCTCATCTGTGTGATTCCATATGGTCAGAATAAAGTGAGATTTATTTAATCTAGCTGTGTGTAAGGAATATTATTCTATTTACTCAGTGCATGATCAAAAATTTGCACTAGTAGCATATCTGAATGCTTTTAAATGATTAGTTTTTTTTCATTTACATTTTTTTATTTATTTTTTTAGTTTAATGTATTTTATTTTTGCAAAGTTGCAAGCACTCATCTAATGGTAATATTTAAATTAGCATGATGCTTCTGGTGCTAATAGTTATACTATTAGCCATAAATTATCTTAGTGATAGATGTTTTTTGTTCCTCCATCTTCCGAGGTCTGTGTGCAGTTAATCAAATGAAGTGTTCTTGTGTTTGCAGGGACAGGAGACGTCATTTTCTACTCTAATTCTTTTCCTCCACGCCAGTAGTCTGACAGCAGGGCTTTACACATGCCCTCTTTCACCACAATGAACAGGGGATGACGGGAGTTACGGAGTTAATCCATACGATGCGCTATAGATCACAGAGATGCATGATTATATTGTGCTTTCAAAGCACTGAATTTATCTACAGTTCATGTAACGGAGCTTGGGTCTGTAAAATAAAAAAGCAGACAGGAAAGCAGAAGAATTTAGGTTGCCCTTGTACATCTATCGGTCTTTTCCCATTAAACATCAGTTCATTTGACACAGATTAGAGACAGAAGGCTTACTCTGTGATTTTTAATCACAAAGAAGCTGGCAAAAAAAAAAAAGGGAAATTAAAAATAAAGGGTATCATATTTCCATATTCACAATCTCACATTAACAATGTCTTTAAGCATTATTGATTTATTTTGTCTGATTGAGATGCCAGTTTTGTTTTTCTTTTGTTTAAATATTCATTCATTTATACCTTAAAGGGTTAATGCTGGTTCTGTCAGTTACAATTAAACAGTCATTCATCTCATTCCAGAGAGAGCTTGACAGGTGCATCATTAAATAATTATGCATTATAATTATTTATTTGATCAGATTATCTGCACAATTAGATATGGATGGATAAATGAATATGATAAATGAAATCAAACATTCAATTCTTTGTATTTCAAAAACAAATATTAAAGACCCCCTGTGGTGTACATCAGGTTTTATATGGTAAACAGGTGTTTATGAATTTCATACATACAGGCTCATTTTAGCATGGCTAGAATGCTGTATTGATCAATCAGCTTCCAGGATAGGTGGGGAATATTTTAGTTTAGTTTAAGATTTTTTTTAACCACACTAGTCTCATTATTAACATGTGTAATGTTGTCTTGTGTCTATTAACATGCATTATAATGTTTATTTTAGTGCAATGCCATGCTCCATTTAAAGTGCATTACTGTAAAATTTTCTGTAGAAAATATTTTCTGTGGTAATCGATTGAGCTTAACTTGTATTGAACCCCGGAACATTGCCTTAATTGGCTGAAACTGAATATCCTTGACAACCATACAAATCTGGGGCCAGTTGCATAAACATAGCCTTTAAGTTAAGGCTATGTCTTGAGAACTAGTCTGTCCAACTAGCAATTAGTTAAGGCTAATCAGTCTTACTTTTCAGATTCAAATTAGACCAATCTACCTTATTATGCAAGTTGTGAGTTTGTGTGATCCTGATATTAGTTATATGACTCTATACCTCTTTGAAGCATCTATCTGAAGTGACACTCAACTCATGAGTTCATCACTATGAGCTGGTCTTTGATGGAATGTCTCTTATGCTACTGCTCAGACTGTATGTGTGTGATGAGAATTTAACCATCGCCTTTCTGTTTCAGACTGTAAAGGATCAGATAACTCACTGCACCATGAAGCTCCGACAGACCACAGGAATGATGGAATTCTGTCTGGAGGTTATTAAAGAGAACGATCCCAGTGGATTCCTACAGGTACAAAGAGAAACAAAAAAAGTTAAAACACAAAGTCAAAGGTCAAAAATCTAAAATAATAATAATGATGAACTCACATACAGTAGGTGTGTTACTGGCCACTGTTTTAATCTACTTCGTCTACATCGAATGCAAAACACATTTCTATGGACATATAGGATTTTTTCGCTGATATGCCAAAATGCCTTAATTTCATTGTTTTCGATCATCATTTTACTGCATTATATTCATGTTGCGCAATGTTGTTAACTCAGTTTCTTCAGCACCCCAAAAATGAGATGCCTTTTTTACCACTATGTTTACGAATCTGCGCATAAAAACGTAATTAATGTATGTCCGAGTCAGTGTGGAATAGATGCGATTAAAGTGTTTACATGCATGTTTATTGTGATTCAAATCAGCATACGACACATTACTACGATTATGGTTACAACCAGGGCCTAAAACTAACTTTTTGCCACAACTGCTAATAAAACTACCATTAAACTGTTTTTGCAAAAACAGCCAGTTGTGACACCAAAATTTTAGATACCAGTGAAAATTCACAATTCTCTATTCATAGTATTTATGTGACATCATACACTTATAGGAATGCTCATCTGGAGGGCAAAACAACACTTTCCTACATTGCCCGCCATTCATTTTTTCCAGGTTTGTGCTAAGTACTAATATAGTAAGACAGTGAAATTAAAATACCAATTCAGTATACACCTTATTGATGATGCATATTATGTACAGGCGAGTAGATGAACCCAGAATATAAATACACACAGTTTCTCGTTAAGTGTTTTTCCAAAGAAAACCATTATAAAGAAAGAGCTTAACCATTTAACGTGTTGCGTTCATCTGTTCACCTGTATATACAGTTGCAAGAAAAAGAATGTGAACCACTTGCAGAATCTGTGAAAATGTGAATAATTTTAACAAAATAAGAGAGATCATACAAAATGCATGTTATTTTTTTTATTTAGTACTGTCCTGGTAAGATATTTCACATTAAAAAAATGTTTACATAGTCCAAATGAAGAAAAGAAGAAACTGAATTTATTAAAATGGCCGCGATCAAAAGTTTGTGAACCCTTGATTCTTAATACTGTGTGTGGTTACCTGGATGATCTGTGACTGTTTTTTTGTTTTGTGATGGTTGTTCATGAGTCTCTTGTTTGTCCTGTGCAGTTAAACTGAGCTCTGTTCTTCAGAAAAATCCTCCAGATCCTGCAGATTCTTAAGTTTTCAAGCATTTTTTGCATATTTGAACTATTTCCAGCAGTGACTGTATGGTTTTGAGATTAATCTTTTTACACTGAGGACAACTGAGGGACTCAAACACAACTATTAAAAAAGGTTCAAACATTCACCGATGCTCCAGAAGGAAACACGACGTATTAAGAGTTGGGGGTGAAAACTTTTGATGTGTGCTGGGGGAAACATACGTGTCCAAACGCAGAGGTGAATGAACAGCACTTTTGTGACATTTGAATTCTCCGCTGTAATGCGATCTCATGCGAACATATTTTCCGTTTGTGCTGGTAGATTACAGCAAAACAATCCACATGCACCCAAACTTCTGATCTGGTCGCGTCGCAGGAAAATGCTTTTTTGTGTTGTAGCACTGAGGAAACGAGCACCTACGACCATCTCTGAATGTCAACAAGAGACAGAGGCAAGAGAATTGATACTTCCTCATGCATAATACAGCAATTATAATCTTATGCATACTACAGCGCAGTGATTGGATTGAATGAGGTTTATGTCATGAATAAATGCAGAATATGCAGAATATTTTTTCTTTGTCGTTTTTTGTTTGATTAACAATAAAAACACAGACAGCAGCAGGAATATTAGGATGCTGTCTCTTTAAGATCACATAATTTTGTGTGAATATGTCTGTTTAATTGCAAAAGGATGTGAAACAGAGCTCATTTCAGTATTTGCGCACTGTCTGAGATGCGGATTTCTGGGCGCACGCTTCGGATGTTTAAACTTCCTACACAGCGTGTGAGTAATGAACTGAGTTCCCTTTCACATCTTTTAGTACAATAAAAAAAACAGACAGCAGCATGAATATTAGGCTGCTGTCATTTTAAGATCTAATGCACAGATCCAATATACTGATACTGCACACATGCGTTGTCTTTCTCGACTGCTTACTTTCACTCAAGCCATAACCGACTATGTTTACTCAAATACTTGCTGTGACAGGCATTTTTTTTACATAATTTTGTGTGAATATGTCTGTTAAAGTGCTAGAAGATGTGAAACAGAGCTCATTTCAGAATTTGCGCACTGTCTGAGATGCAGATTTCTCGGCGTGCACTTCGGATGTTTAAACTTCTCATACAGCGTGCGAGTAATGAATTGAGTTCCCTTTTGTATCTTCTTGCGCTTGAATATTTAAATTGGAAAGACTTAAACTTTCGTGACAATGCAGCAGTGGCCCGTAGGGCTGCCCCCTAATAGTCAACACTTAGTCGATGAGAAGAGGCTTAGTCGACCAAAATTGTATTAGTCGCTTAGTCTCAGAAAACAAAAAATCCGAAGGAAGTGCCAAAGTCACGCAATCTTTGACGGACAGATCATTGACAGCTGGTCTGTGTGATAATTACAGTACATCTGGCAGGACATCCAAACGCTCACCTATCATTCATCAACCTCAAATATGGCCTGAATGAATGAATGAATGAATGAGGCATTTATATAGCGCTTTCCTATGTACAACTGTACACCCAAAGCGCTTTACAATCATATCAGGGGTCTCTCCTCATCCACCACCAGTGTGCAGCATCCACTTGGATGATGCGACGGCAGCCACAGTACAACGGCGCCAGTGCTCTCACCACACACCAGCTGTAGGTGGAGAGGAGAGAGAGTGAAAGAGCCAATTTTAAATGGATGGGGATTATTAGGAGGCCGTGATTGGTAAGGGCCTATGGAGGGAATTTGGCCAGGACACCGGGGTTACACCCCTACTCTTTACGAGAAGTGCCATGGGATATTTAATGACCACAGAGAGTCAGGACCTCGGTTTAGCGTCTCATCCGAAGGACGGTGCTTGTTACAGTACAGTGTCCCCGTCAATATACTGGGGCGTTAGGACCACAGACCACAGGGTGAGCACCCCCTGCTGGCCTCACTAACACCTCTTCCAGCAGTTACCTGGTTTTCCCAGGAGGTCTCCCATCCAGGTACTGACCAGGCTCAGCCCTGCTTAGCTTCAGTGGGCAACCAGTCTTGGGCTACAGGGTGATATGGCTGCTGGCTTATCATTTGAAACTTGTAAGCAGTAGCAACGTTTCATGGCCGCTCACTTTAAAGGGTCATGAAACCCCAAAACACTTTTTTTGAGATGTAAACAGATATGTATAGGCTGCACATCATTGAAAACACTAAAGGTACTCATTAATGTTATTCATAAGTGAAAAATAGTTATTTTTGCATTTTTCAGAGCGATTTCTGTCTTCCGGTTTGAAAAGCTGAGTCGGAGCAACGTCACAAAATCTGACGTAATCGTGTACTTTCGACCCAAGTATGGGCATGGTCGAACATGCTGATGTAGACCGTTGAGCGATTCTCTACATATATTCATGACATAAAGCTCATTTAATCCAATCAATGCGCTGTAGTATGCATAAGATTATAATTGCGGTATTATGCATGAGGAAGTATCACTTCTCTCGCCTCGGTCTGTTGTCATTCAGAGACATATCGTTGGTGTTCCTTTCGTCAGTGCCACAACACAATGTGTTTTCCTGCGATGCGACCAGAGCAGAGGTTTGGGTGCATGTGGATTGTTTTGCTGTAATCTACCAGCACAAATGGAAAATATATGTTCGCATTACAGCAGAGAATTCAAATGTCACAAAAGTGCGGCTCATTCACCTCTGCCTGCTCTAGCTGCGTTCAAACACGCGAGCCGTAGGCTGTTTCCTTCAGCACAGCAGCACACGTGTTGTTTGTATTTTGCTCGCGATGCGGTCAGAACTGGAGTTTGAATACGAACACATGAAAAATACGATTGTTATTATGATGTACACGCGGGAGCGCTCATATGATCGGTTTCAGCGCGGAGCTTCGCGTTGTGTTTAACAACACTAGCCACGTGGCACATAGCTCATACAGAATAAAGTATCCGTGTTTAAAGTTTTTATTTCACACATTCTCCTGCACCAAACATTAACCAGCACGGAGTAGTTATGCACACATATTTCATCAAGTCTTCTTCAAATGAATTATATGTGCAAACTGGACACTGATACAGTGGCGTAGCCTATCTAAACACGATGACACGATTATTCTAAAAGACAAAAGACTGATTTTGAGACTGCGGTGCTCGTAAACGTAATCAAAGTAGCCTATTATTAGCCCTATTAAATATTCTTTCGCATTTTTCCCTTGTGCTTGGGAGTTTGTTGTCATTTTCTCCGTGCTCATATATTAATATTCATTATTCTGTATAATGAGTGTGTTCTATGTCTGTGTTTCATTGGTTGTTCTCTCCCCTCTAAATGGTGCGCTTTCTGCCGTCTCTCTCTGTGAACTTGAGCGCGCCCCCCTAAAGTTTTGTGCTCTTCAGGAGCAGGAATGGGCACTCCTGTTCTAAATGCACAATGGTTATGTATGTATTTTAATATTTGCATGTAAACTTGCTTCACAGACATGAAAAATATATCTATAGAAAGCAATGTCTACTTTTAAATGAACCAATTCAAATGGAAAACAAATATTCTCAGGTTATGTAATCCATATGGAACGTGCATATAGGCGCGTCCTATACTGTTGAGATGATGAGCCAGCATCATCAACTTCATCACTGCAGCTGAAAATACAGAAAACTCTACTTTATCAATTAATTATTAAAATGTTAAAGCAGTCTCCTTGCTGTTTTTCCCTGACACGACGGTGGGCTGCGGCAAGCTTTATGTGCGCTTGAACGCTGATTAGGCTATGTAAGCATTAAAGCCTCTTTATTATGATTTATATGGTTTATTAATAAAAAATAGTCGACTAATCACTTAAAATGAACAAATACTAGTCGACCAGAAAAATCTTTAGTTGAGGGCAACCCTAGTGGCCTGTCAACTGTCCCGAGTGCCGTTGATCATATTTGTTCACGTTAATGTTCTCACAATATTGCATTGTTAGAAGATTGACACTGTTTCATATACTTGCCAACACCGATTTTTACTTGCATTTGGCGCTTGGCGAGTGTTAAGTTTAGGCCCTGGTTATAACAATTTTGAGCTTAATCACATCAATTTGATCGAAGTATTGTGTTTACATGAAGTAAAGTTTAATCAGAACATTGCCTAAATCTCATTATAATTGCATTATAATAGTCATTGTAAATAGCAAAATAGTCATTGTGACAGGAGTACTGGTACCATCCCTAATTTCTGTCTATGCTAATTCAGAAGTTTGAATAAAACTCAGCACAATGTAAGATGCAAACTGGAAAATTGCATTTTTACATCTCACAATTCAATCCACAGAATTGTGAGTTAGATACTAAGAAAAATATAAACAGAAGATATAAAAAAAATCTGAATTGTGACTGAAAAGTCGCAATTACCTTTTTGAAAAACAAGCTTTAATAGGTATCCGATAGTTTCCTCTGAAATAGTTTGCCTGCTGTTTAGACTGGCCCTCAGCAATTACACTCTTTTAATAATTGATATTTCATAGCAGTGAGTGTAAAATAGAGAGACAAGACTGCTCCCGAGGAGCAACAATGCCTCTTTACTGAATTTTTTATGAAGTATCAATTGTGATGGTTCTTTGAGTGTCTTCACAAAGCATGTAATGTGAGTCAGAGATGCCTGTCCAGCAGAGATTTTGAAAAGAGATAGAGAGAAAGGAGAGTGGCAGACAATACTATACATTGATTTGTCTTGATCCCAAATACAAAGAAGAATGATACAAAGAAGAATACAAAAAATCCCTAAAACATTGTGCAAAATGTAATGGACTAAATCTTTTATACTGTGCATCGATGGCAACATCACACAGTTCCAAAACTGTTCAAAACATGTCCTTAAGGGAATAGTTCACCTAAACCATTTTTTAAAATTATTATTTATTGTGATTATTTTAATTAATAATAATAAAAACTGTCACGATCACCGTCTGTTCCTGTCATGTTCCTGTCACTTCCCGGACTACATCCCCCATAATCCTCTCTGCCATTCACCTGCACTCACTCCACCAATCACTACACTAATCACCACACCCAGCTGCCACGCATCACCTGGACTATAAAAGACTCACACACACACCACCTCACCGCGAAGTCTTGTTTTCCTTGTGTTACATTTCCGAGCGTTATATCCTGTCTGTCTATCTGTTGTTGATCCTGCCTGTTACCCGTTTACGATTCCTTGCTGCATACCTCTGGACTGTTTATTGTTTCCTGGACTGTGAATGATATCTGCCTGCCTCGATCTACTGCCTGTACCCTGACTACGATTCTGCCTAGCCCTTGCTGTTCCTGTTTGCCCCTGCTTAGACCCTGCCTGTATGACAACGCTCACTTTTATTAAAGCTTTGCACTTGGATCCCTACCTGAGTCCCGCCTTCGTTACAGAAGACTTCGCCACACCCAGATCCAGCAGCTTCGGTGAGNTTTAAAAAAAACTATATATAAAATGATTATAATAAATAATATTAAAAACAACAGAATAAGAAAAATAACAAATTAAAATAATAATATTAATTTGATTTTCTAAAGGCTGGCCCACACTAAAGGAATTTTAAAATCTTTTTTCAAAATGCGAAAGACCACAAACATGACGATAAAATACAAACAGTTTTGTTCCTATAGTGTGTGGAGTGCCATGATGTGACCAAGAAAACACACCACACACTAACAGATTCCATTCACAAACAAGGGGAAAATCACGCAAAATCTCTCGCAGTCAGACGCCACTTTGGAGTAAACCTTTACAAAAGGACAAGAAAAAAACAGCAGTTTTACTGCTGTTGAACTTCAATGTACTGCAGTTGTACTGTGATTATACTTCATTATACTGCAAATCTATGGTTCTGCTTAATTATACTGCAGTTATACTACTTTGTACTGCAGCTGTACTTCAATATACTGCAGTTCTTTTTTGTAAGGGAACAAACATGGCAGATGACATGGTAAAAAAAAAAATGGCGATAATAGTGTCTTCCATATTTCATCAGCACGCTTTCTGATTGGGTATCGTTTTGTGCCACGTGACAATCTACAGAGCATGTGCATATTTTACCTCGGGGTTTCCCCATTACAACAGGATTTCTAATCCTGAGATCGGTGCAGCCCTGACATTCTTCCGAGCAGATTCAATCACTCTTAACATACCTTAGATGTGTCAGAATTGGAGATTTGGGCCCAAAATTGGCCCGATTATCTTGTAGCGTTGAGGGTGCCTTAAGACATCATTATCGTTTCTCTTCTCCTCTTCATTTATTTCTTCTTTCAGATCTCAGATGCGTTGATAAAGCGTGTTCAGGGCTCTCAGGACCAGTGGGTAAAAGGTGCATTGGAGCCAAAGGTCTGTCCAGAATTTGCCTTGACTGTCAACACAGATCCTCTGATGCAGTCAATTCTCCAGCTGGACTTCACCCAGAATAAAGGTAACATGTGACAACACACCAAACAAATGAGATTTAACGTTCGCTGTTTGTGGTCACCAGTGTTGGGGGAATAACATTGCAAGCAATACACGGTACATGATAAGGTTATGTTTTGAAAGTAATGATTTTGAGATTTGGCATGTTCTTGCATTAAAACAGATGGATGAAACACAGTGGAAGTGAACAGAGAACACTTATAAAATACCATTCAAAAGTTTTGGGTTGGAAAGATTGTTTTGAAATCTATAATTGTTTTTATTTTTTTCCATCATGGATTTCAAATAAATGCTGTTCTTTTGAACTTTCTATTCATCAAATAATCTTAAAAAAATATGCATCACGGTTTCCACAAGAATATCAAGCAGCACAACTGTTTTTAATGTTGATTCATCATTGCATTGTTATGAGGATGGTTCAGGGGTCATTTCTTCGTACCTCGCTTAATACATCTGAGATGATTTGACAAATACTAGATCTTCTAATCTTGATGACTGAACTCTGGCTAATTTGGTTCTTCAAACGAATTTGTGGATTGGATTAAAATACCAGGATTAAATTGTCTGAGATTACTGCACCTTCTCGTGTTCCCTGAAAAGGGCAGATGTATCGATACTCGAAACCATGATCAGCAATGCAGCGATTGGCTGGCGGCAAGACAGCAACATAATGACATCATATAATTAGAAAAGACACCTGACGAATTTCTGGACCTTTATAATGAAACAGCCAAGCGAACAAAATGACAGAACGACATAAATGTTATAATAGATAAATGAAATGTGCACTTTTTTTTGTACATGATTCCCAATTATTTAGATTCATGAGCATTTGTACAGTCATTACATTTTTATTTCAATGTTGTAATACGCAATTCATTTAATTTTATCTTTAAAGCAGATTTGTTACTTGACAGAATTAATTAAAGTTTTAATTAAAAATTAATTAAAGTCAAGATCAAGTTATCTGCATCTCCTGCGCTGCATCAAGCCACTCCCATAATAGCTGTCACCATTCAAATTAATGCACGGCTCAGAATAACTGTACAAGCATGTGTGTAAGACTCCAATACAATTGTAAATAAATCATTCCATCACAAATAAATCTTTCAAAGAGTAAAACTGGCTGTGTCTATAGTATTATAAAATACACAACATTTTAATATTATTTTCAAATTATTGTCCTGGATAAATAAATAGAGTACTCTTGAAATAAAGTAGCAGTGGCTGGGACAGACTTGAAGTATCAATTCCTCTTAAAAAGCAATCTAATCCTGTTTACATTAAATAAGCCTGCTCACAAGCAGGTTTAAGTTTACGGACCTGTTGCTATGGCAGCAAGTCCAGGATGAGCGTCGAAGAACCGAACAATCCAAGATCATGCCAAATCGTCAACAATCAAATCTAGCTAACCGAGTTAGCGACGTACGAAGAACGGGCCCCAAAAATATTTGCTGAAATGTATGTAGATTTCAATAATTAATCCTACAACATATTTTGCGCAATTATTGCAAAGTTACTTGTTAATGATTAGTGCAGTAATGTAACACCTTACTTTAAAAAAGAATCATTCTCCAACACTGGTGGTCACTTTTGGCTAATAATATATTGTTTTATATATTTGTTGCAATGAGATTCTTGTTTTCCATTTAGAACTTGATTCTAGAATCCAAGGACTAGTAAACAAACTCTTCAACATTGGCAATTAAAGCAATATATCTTGCAAATTCTAATTAATCATCGTCTTGAAGAATAGTTGGGCTGCTCTTTACACAATCCAAGCACAAATTCCATCATTCCCAGTTTCAGAGGCAAATGATCCCCCCAGTTTTACCTTTAGATTCATACATGCAACACCTGCTTTGTCCGATATCATCTTTCAGATGGTCAGGAGGCTGCACCATTGAAACAAATGCATGTAGGTGACCAGAAAGAGGAGGAGAACACAGGAGGTATTTCAGAGCTGCTACAAACTGTTCCCCTATAATGCTCGACCCCACCCCAAACCACAGTCCCTTATCCTCCGTATGTTTCTTAGAGGCACCAGTGACTTTCAGGAAGTGCTTACTCCCATGCATGTCACTCCATGTTTACCCCTGTTTAACCTTCTGATGCCTCAGTGGATGATAGTCAATGCTTAAAGTGTATTTTGTACTCTGTTTTAGCAGAGAGCCCCACAGTGCCTCCCGCACCACTGTTGCAGTTGGAAAAATGCTGCATGCGGAACAACAGCGCCACTCTGGCTTGGAGGATAACTACAGTCCAAGCCCTGCCTGTAGAGGGTTACGTGCTGGAGCTGGATGATGGGAATGGCGGGCCTTACCGGGTACCTGGTCAACATTTTATTTCCACACTGAGATCATTCATCAGTCTGGAAAACAAACAGATCTCTTGTTTATTTTGTACTCTGAATGCTAACTGAATATCTCAATCATAAATCAATTGATTAGTACAGTTTTCATTCCGGTGCTAGGGTATTACTCAATGAAACAAGTCATTTGGCCAGGACATTTTGAAGAGTGTGTACCTCTTTTAAATAAATAGTCAATAGCAATTTACATCACGGCCATGAACGGTAGTAGGCATGTCATGGTGAGGAAATTTTCACACTGGTATAAACTTGCGGCAACACCAGTATGACCGATCATCACTTTTGAATTTGCGAACACACGTACTTTTTGTATAGGCTTATAATTTGTGGGCATCAGGGAGCCACTATCTTTATGCGTGAAATCGCTTTTGAATGTGCACTCCATGTATTGGGCAGACCTGACCACACGTTTTGTAAGATATTTGTCAATGAAGCTCAGGATCTGTTTGGCACCAAATCCCCCGGCATCGTCTTGTCAGTCATCTCGGCTTACTCTCTTTACGTGATAAAAGTCTGACTCCTGCTGCACTAGTGCTGCGACTCTGCAGCTCATGCTGTATGGAGCAGAGCAGGTGCTTTTAGTTTATAATTGTAGCATCCGTTGTCCAAACTAAATGATTTTCATTTCTATAAAAAAGCAAAATGACAGTGGGGCGGTGCCACAGTGGACAAGTAATGTAATCGGTGTACAGCCAAACATTGTGGAACATCAGTACAACAGACAACCGCAGCAAGCCTAGATGGGAGTAAGGTTTAGGGCAGGGGTCTCCAGACTCTGTCCTGGAGGGCCACTGTCCTGCAGAGTTTAGCTCCAACCCCAATTAAACACACCTGAACCAGCTAATCAAGGTCTAATTAGGCATACTATAAACTTCCAGGCAGGTGTGTTGAGGTAAGTTGGAGCTAAACTCTGCAGGACAGTGGCCCTCCAGGACAGAGTTTGGAGACCCCAGGTTTAGGAGTTGTAACGAAGGTCAGCTAGTAAAAGCTGTGAAGATACCTCACTTCACTGGCCTCAAGAGGCACACTAACAACTTATGCTAGCGGCTATGGTCTTTAGTGTCCTTGTTAGCACCCCTGCCTTCCATGCTGGTTGAAGCTGAGAGTATGACCAGTTACGTTGGTCCTGTAACCAGGATCGGAGTGAGGTTTAGGGAGGTGAATATAACAGAGGTCAGCTAATAGCTGTGCAGATAAACCTCACACTATCAACCTCACTCTAGCAGCTGTGGTCTTCAATGCCCTTGTTAGCTGCCTGCCTCCCATGCTGCTTGACGCTGGTTTGAATCCCGTTCAGAATGATGCGAGTAGGTCCAATTACATTTGTTCCTCTAATCAGAGGTATGACCTCAAAGCTAACAGACATGGACTTGAAGCCACAAATGCTAAATGCAAATATTAAAATACATATATAACCATTGTGCATTTAGAACAGGAGTTCCCATTCCTGTTCCTGGAGAGCACAAATTAATGAAAATGAGGGAATGAATTAGTCCAAAGTGGTGCGATGTAACTTAAATAAATTAAGTTGTGAGAATGAATATTTTATGTATGGCCACGATATTTTGTCATGTGCGAGGCTCTGTACAATAAAACTATGCAAGGTAAAATAAAAAATTACTGCAACTACAGTATATTAAGCAATAATTATGGCATTGCGTTGTCATCATTTGACATCCAATGCAAAATCTGTTTTCTGAAGCAGTTGATAAAAAGACTGATTTCCATCCATCCATCCATCCATCCATCCATCCATCGATCCATCGAATGATGCCTTTTTGTAATCTATTTTTTTTAAATGCTTGCAAAGTAATAAATATATTATCTTCTTCTCTTTAAGACATCTACAGCTTATTTTATAATTCATGATAAACATGCAGCATCGTCTTATATCTTATCTTATGCAGGATCATGTTTTTCCAGATGCTTTCCATTTTTAACTTTACTTCCTGTCTGCCTTTTTTTCTTCTTGTTCTGTTCATGTTCCAGGAGGTATATGTGGGTAAAGAGACCGTCTGTACAGTGGACGGCCTTCATTTTAACAGTTCGTACAACGCTCGAGTCAAAGCGTACAACTCTGCTGGAGTGGGAGCGTACAGCAAGGTTGTTGTTCTTAAGACATCTGATGGTGGGTGTTTTGGTCGTCTGCTTCACACAGCTTCTTGCATTCACCTTTAGGGTTTCTGAGAGTTCTTAAAACTTCTTTTCTATGTATGATGCTCATGCACACACAGCTTCCACATTATATATTCAGTTTCCTTAGTGGATCCCTGCTGTGGATGCTTCTCTTTAATGAGTGTCTTAGGAAAACTCCTCATCACACTTTAGCTACTCTACAGAGATCAAACATCTTACTGTAGACATAGACTTTAACTTTAGGTACATAGAGACTTCAGCTGTTTCAGGTTTTTGAGTTTGTTTCGGTCCTTGAATACACTTGACTGAGCAGTGTTTCAAAAGTGTTGATATTTATATCAACAGCACTGGGACTTTTCACTGTTTGTATCACTCCACTCTACTTCTGCAGGCTACAATGTTGAACCAGTAGCAGTAGAGTGACTGTCTTTATGAGGAAGTCAGTGAATCATTCACGCAACTTATTTGTTCAGAAACACTAACATAATTAGTAATAATTAGTGTGACTGGTCACCACTGCTTTTAAGTTTTATTTTCTCTTTTTAATCAGCCCAAGATTATTAGAATTAAGACAAAACCCCAGTTATAGTAATTTTGGCAGGACCTGGATGTGAATATGAGTTGGTGTTTGCATGTCTACATAAACCAATGGTCCCAGAGGAGATGTTTAATTAACACAGAACATGCAAGGATTTAATGGTAGATTTGCCTTACAGGCACTGTAAAACTCCACTTCTAAGAGAGCATACCAGCTTTAATATTTCATCGCTTTAACTCTTAATAATTTATGTGTCACTGAAGGAGCGAATATGTGTAGATAGATGTGTGTATGATCAGCAAACTGTACTTACACTCTTTTATATCCTGCTAAAGGTGCTTAAAGCATTTTATTCTTGGGAATATCACAAAAAATGTCCTTTTTATCTGTGGGATATAACTGAAATACCTGTCCTAAAAAAATCACTGGGCTCTGTAGACAGCAAAAAAGGGGGCCAGTCAAAGCCAGTCTTTTACTACAAATTTGGTTCTATTACCTATAAACAGTCTCAGTAACATCATTAATTATTAGCTATGTTTCCATCCAAAGTTGCGAATTTAACTTGTGCTCAAAGTTGGAATATTGCATAAAACATTTGCGAGTAAAGCATCCAGTGAGTAGAAAAGAACAAAATCATCACTTCTTGATAAACTAGCGCTAAATTACGCTAAGAAAAATTGAAGTTCTTGCAGTAGAAGCCACTGTATATAATACTTTTCGGATATAAATAATTACTTGCATATTGGCTTTTCCATCCTTTTTTATGCGATATCCCAAAATGTGCATAAAATAGGTGGATAGAAACATAGCCACTGTCATACAGTACTGGTATGTCAATTACCACTCGACCACTGTGAGATGCTATTTTGATTGATTATTAGACTATTTGATTGGTTAACCTCTTATTACCTGCAAAATATGCATTTTTCTGAACCACATTGAATTATTTTGGCTATTATATTTTGGTTTTATCTTTCCTCTACAGTGGCATGGTTCACCTTTGACCCTACGTCAGCTCACAGAGACATTGTCCTATCCAATGAAAACCAGACTGTGACTTGTAACAGTTATGATGATCGCGTGGTGCTCGGGACAGCCGCTTTCTCCAAGGGTGTGCATTACTGGGAACTTAGTGTGGATCGCTATGACAACCACCCCGACCCTGCATTCGGTGTGGCACGGATTAATACAATGAAAGACATGATGCTTGGGAAGGACGATAAGGCCTGGGCCATGTATGTGGACAACAATCGTTCCTGGTTCATGCACAACAACTCCCACACCAACAGGTAAGTGCCTTAATTTTCTAGTTTTGTGATTTTAATTTTTGGATGCTGCCTTTAACTGCACCTGGGAAACTTGTACCTCCAAATTGGGCATTCGTTATGATGATATGTCATGCATTCCAGTATTCGGAAACATAATATGGAAGTAGCATAAACAACACTAAAGAAATATACTGTGAACGATAAACACAGAACAATATCCATTTCTATCACTTACACCGATCAGGCATAACATTATGACCACCTTCCTAATATTGTGTTGGTCCCCCTTTTGCTCCCAAAACTGTCGTGACCCGTCGAGGCATGGACTCCTCTAGACCCCCGAAGGTGTGCTGTGATATCTGCGCCAAGATGTTTGCAGCAGATCCTTTAAGTCCTGTAAGTTGTGAGGTGGGGCCTCCATGGATCGGACTTGTTTGTTCAGCACATCCCACAGATGCTCGATTGAATTGAGATCTGGGGAATTTGGAGGTCAATTCAACACCTCAAACTCATTGTTGTGCTCCTCAAACCATTCCTGAACCATTTTTGTTTTGTGGAAGGGTGCATTATCCTGCTGAAAGGATAATGGTATTATTATCAGCCACCAGGGAATACAGTTTCCATGAAAGGGTGTACATGGTCTGCAACAATGCTTGGGTAGGTGGTATGTGTCAAAGTAACATCCACATGGATGGCAGGACCCAAGGTTTCCCAGCAGAACTTTGCACTAAGCATCACACTGCCTCTGCCAGCTTGCCTTCTTCCCATAGTGCATCCTGGTGCCATGTGTTCCCCAGGTAAGCAACGCACACAGCCATCCACATGATGTAAAAGAAAGAGACCAGGCCACCTTCTTCCATTGCTCCGTGGTCCAGTTCTGATACTCACGTGCCCACTGTTGGAGCTTTTGGCGGTGGACGGGTCAGCATGGTCACCCTGACAGGTCTTCGGCTATGCAGCCCCATACGCAACAAACTGCGGTGCTGTGTATTCTGACACCTTTCTATCAGAACCATTAACTTCTTGAGCAATTTGAGCTACAGTAGCTCGTCTGTTGGATCGGACCACACGGGCCAGCCTTCACTCCCCACATGCATCAATGAGCCTTGGCCACCCATGACCCTGTTGCCGGTTCACCACTGTTCCTTCCTTGGACTTCCTTGATAGATACTGACCACTGCAGACCGGGAACACCACCTGACCAAGTCGTCTAGCCATCACAATTTGGCCCTTGTCAAACTCACTCAAATCCTTACGCTTGCCCATTTTTCCTGCTTCTAACACATCAACTTTGAGGACAAAATGTTCACTTTCTGCTTAATATATCCCACCCACTAACAGGTGTCGTGATGAAGAGATAATCAGTGTTATTCACTTCACCTGTCAGTGGTCATAATGTTATGCCTGATTGATGTATTTATTTATGGTATCACAACTACAGTAGTCAACATTTGAAGTGGATCAAAAAAGTTAATCAAAGTTTTCCTAAGAACTAAGTTGTCCTAAGAAGAAGGTTTTAGGACAACTTTGATGAAAGGTTTTGATCCACTTCAAATGTTGACTACTGTAAATGTTAAGTGTGATTTAAATGTTTATTAGAGGTCCTATTTTGCTTTTTTACATTTTCAACTTTCTGTAATGTAATGTAATGTAATGTAATGTCTGCTGAGCTGCAAAGCACAAAGTCACTCCAGAGGTAGTTTTTCCCTATATCAGTAAGCACTGCATCTGAACTCCCTGAAACGCCTCGATTGTAGATTTCAGTTTACTTTCGAGAACGAATGTGATATTCCTAATTTAAATTAGGCATATGCAACGAAAGGGACAAGGCCAGGTTGAGTTGCCTTAGTAGTGTGTTACGGTACGGTTACGGTAAGGGGCGTCACATTTCGGAAATACGTTCGAAGCTGACCAATCACAACACACTGATCCAGCTGACCAATCAGAGCTCATTGTACTTTTTGGAAGGAGAGGCTTCATAAAGACAGGAACAAAACAGAGTGTTACTGACAGACTGGGAAGAGAGGTGCTGCAACTGCATTTTTTTTTGTTGTTGTTTTTTTTTTGAAAAATCAAGCATGAAAACCTATTCCAGTAGACCCCAAAAACAAAATCAAGATTATGAAAAAGGGCATAAAATGGCCCCTTTAACATCATTCACTGAAGACTTGTTTTTTCACTCACTGATCTCACTGTATATAGGTTACACATATATATGATATTATTATTATTATTATTATAGATAAGAGTTTCTACCATGTTTCAAATCGACAAGCCTCTTCCAATGTCACAACTCAGGGATTCATCACAACTTGTGGAGCAACCAGAATATAAAGCTTGATTGAAACTTGTAGTTAATGTAGTGTATGTCACACTTATGCTGATGCAGTGCCCTCAGGTGAGTATCAAGGACAGGCTGATTATAACACTTGAATACTAATACACCGATTTAAAATTCTGTCTCCATTTATGGATGCTGAGGTGACTGAGAGGACACTCTAACAGAACTGCTAATGTTAAACTTAATCCCTGAAATCTGTGCCTTTTGTATGTAACCCACTTAATGTTGCCTGAAGCCAGACTTGTTCTACTTCTTTGTCAGTCTTGGATCCATGCCTCTCCTTTCATTTATATACATTTTATAATATTTTATAAATACCTATACAGATTTTCTTTTATTCTTTTGTCCCTCCATCGCCCAGGGGCTGTAAGCAGGTAAACTATTTCAGGTGAAAGTAGTTTATAGTCACTCTAATAGAACTCTGCTAGTAATAGTTGTAGCACTCTTATCAGCTAGTTGTTAGATGAGAGAAACATTTGTGTTCTAGAAACACAGTGGTCCCGTTTATAATAATATACATTTTTGGTGATCCGATCACAAGTGTTCAGCACTAAATACAGGTGGAAGAAGGGTCTAAAATGATTTGTGATCAGATCACTGGCCCTTTTTCCACTGGGTATTAAGAATCCACCTGACTTTAAAGAATTTGAGCATTTAAAGCAGCAGATGACAAAACTGCAGTGTTTGATTATAATAATCAGAACATTATCACTGGTGTGGACACTAATAAAGTTATCGTTACAGTTATCTTTATTGTTATCCTTCTTGGTGTGAATGGGCCTTTATTTCGATTCTCAAGCAAGCAGCAGGAAATGAATGTAGAGAATATGGAGGGCAGATCTTGACCATAATTCACGACAGCAGAGTTTGTATCAGTTGTTTTAGTACACTCTCTCACAATGTGTCCCAGAGCAAACTTGTGTTAGGTATTCAGGAATCATTCAGGAGTGCGAACTACCAAAGCGAACTATGGTCGCAAGTTCCGTCGTTACCAATAGAGTTCAATGGGACTTACGACCATAGTTGGCTAACGATGCTTTCGGGAAACGCACCCCAGGATGGATAGCGTTTGTACTAAACATTTTTGACTACCTCCTTATATAGTTTCAGTGATCTGCTCACAAAATGTTTTAGAACCTGTTTCTACCTGTATTTAATGCTTACCACTTGTAATTGGACCACAAAAAATGCATCCTAATATCAGGTGGAAACAGGTACACTGAAACCACATACGGAGGGTGTGCATGTGACCACATCACATTTGTAGTGTAAACGCTCAACCGTCCCGGACTGCAGTGAAGCGCCGCCAACTCACCTAACACACGAATGTTATTATGGAATGTGTTGCGAGGTAGCAAACCAAAGCAGGTGATTTTAACAAAACACACAGATTACCCTCATTATCGTTCCTTCCCTCCTATTCTTTTCATTCGCTTCATTTCCTGCTCACTTGTTAGACGCTTAACAAGGGTTCTTTCATTGAGTAGTATTTGTGTTCCACACTTGCCGCTCACACGGAAGTGATGCAGTTTATGACAAAAAAAAGAGGGGAGTGTCTTAAAGAAATCCGAACACAAGAAGTCACAAGAAATTCTTTCATAATTAGCTCTCCATCATGTTCCAACCCCTTAAGTTTACCATTCATCTTCGGAACACAAATGAAGGTATTTGAAATATTCTCTCATCATTTTTGTACATCCAAAATTTTCATACAACCAAAATTTTCAAAAAGTTCATAAAGACATTGTAAAAGTAATCCATATGAATTGAACAGTTTAATCCAAGTCTTCTGATGAAAGGTCACTTCATATGATAAACAAGTTTAATTTAGACTTTTTTATTCACATATATAAACGTTGATCAGTACACATCAATATGGTGGAAAGAAGCTCAATTGTGCCTGCTTGTCACGTGAGAACAAACCTCATTGTTTTTTTGTGCATCAAGCCTGGTTGAGCTTCTGTTCACCATATTTGATGTGTGAATATCTTCATTAGTGTTCTAAAGATGAACAAATGTCTTATGGTTTGGAAGACCATGAGGGTGAGTAAATGACAGAATTTAAAATTTTGCGTGAATTATCCCTTTAAAGGATTAGTCCACTTTCAAATAAAATTTTCCTGATAATTTACTCACCCCCATGTCATCCAAGATGTTCATGTCTTTCTTTCTTCAGTCGAAAAGAATATGCTTTATAAACACAAATGATCGCCTTGCACGTGCTTCCGCTTTCCGTATTCTTCAAAAAGCTTACGCTGTATGTCCTACACCTTCCCTATTCAACTTACGGAACGAACGCGGCGCCAGTTCCGCTTTTTTCCGTAAGTAGAATAGGGAAAGCGTAGGACATACAGCGTAAGCTTTTTGAGGAATACGGAAAGCGGAAGCACGTGCATGGTGATCATTTGTGTTTATAAAGCATATACAGTTGTATTTTTTTTTTAAATGACCGATCGTTTCGCTAGATAAGACCCTTATTCCTCGTCTGGTATCGTTTAAAGCCCTTTGAAGCTGCACTGAAACTGTAATTTTGACCTTCAACCGTTTGGAGGCCATTGAAGTCCACTATAAGGAGAATAATCCTGGAATGTTTTCATCAAAAACCTTAATTTCTTTTCGACTGAAGAAAGAAAGACATAAACATCTTGGATGACATGGGGGTGAGAAAATTTTATTTGAAAGTGGACTAATCCTTTAATACCAGATAGAAACATGGCCAATGTTTAGAAATACTTGATATGTAGAACTTCCTTAACGTGTTTCTTCTTTTAAAACTTTTAAACCACTGGTTTCACCACTCTATAAATATAGGTAGGTGATATCACACTTGAAATCTTCCTGTCAGACTGAATATGAGCACTGCTGTGATTCAGACGTTACATACAGACTGGAGTTGTAAGTAGAGTTTCTCTGCTCCAGCTCCACTCCAAATTTTCCTTTGCCTGCATCCTGCTCATTCCATTGATCTTGGATCAAAAGAAAACTCAAAGGCTGTGACTTAAAAAAAAAAACCTGCTCCTTTTTCCAGGCAAAATTACACAATTCTGCTCCCCACTTTGTATCGCACACATACTCTGGTTCAGAAAAACACAAACAGAGACAGGCAGAGTGAAGCCAACAGTGAAACATTCCAGTGCTGTTCTACTAAATATCAGAACTGAATAATGCTTAGCCAATCAGATTAGAAGACCATAGCTTACAGCTGCACACAAGTGTGCCACACAAGTCCTGAAAAGTGAAGCCATAGCTTTTCGATCGCCCCCTGGTGGCTGGCTGCAGTATAGGTCATAAACCCCGCCCTCTCTATGTAACAACATGTTCTCCAACCAATACCTCTATTTAGGTCGTTTGTCACTTCACTGAAATATGACCCATAGGAGCGTTTACTAAAGTTTCGCCCCTATCGACAACAGGACACTTTCATTGTAATGCATTGTTCCCTTTTATCTGTGTCTTATTTCAGGTTTAGCATAGCTCAATTGGCAGAGCATTGCAATATAATTGCAATATGCAATTATGTAATCATGTGATCGTGGGTTCGATCCTAGGGAACGCATGAGCTCATAAAGTGTATATGCACTATAAATCACTAGGGGTAGGTTTAGGGGTAGGTTGGGTGTAGTCGTTAATAAAAAAAAATGTTTTGCTAAATGGAAATAGGAGAAATGGTGTAAAAAGTCCACACATTGCATTTAAATGAACACGCATTTTGATTGATAACGACAGTCATAGGTCATTTCATGATGACAGACGTAACACAACACTGTCGTAAATATAGGTCGTAATAAGGTGCTTGAAAAACGACCTATATGGTCTTTTTTTTTTTAGGACAGTCTGCTATGTAATCAAATGGAACGCGAGCCATACTAAAAAATCCAATTACACTTTTTTTTTTTTTTGGAAAGATGGTTTCTGTCATTTTAGGTAGTTCGTATCACGTAGATATATGTTCAAGTGTTCGTTTCCCAGTAAATTTGGTTTTAGTTAGTTATTTGTTGCTATAGAAACGGGGTGTAAAGTTATGATTAACAGCTGTGCTTGCGATTGAGTCTGTGGGAGCGGGAATGTGGGAGGGACCTTGATACCGTGGCTCCACCACAGGATCTCTACTGCACAGACTCCGAACGACGTATTCGACAACAACAATTACTGGGACATTTTGGCTTCATTTTTCTACAGTTGAAGGAAGCGGAGACTGCTGTCCATCTTTTTTTTTATTTCTTTTTTTATACAGTCTATGATTGCATAATATGTATAGAACAAAACAAATTGTTAAAATAATGAGTGAAAACTACATCATATGCAATTAGTATCATGCCATTTTTTTCTATGATACAGTTGTTCTCTGTGTTTAGATTTGAATACCTTCCTCTTTTACCTGATTCTTGCAGGGCTGAGGGTGGCATCACGAAAGGTTCAACTGTGGGGATCCTGTTAGACCTAACAAAACATACACTGACCTTCTTCATCAATAAACAGCAGCATGGACCAATGGCTTTCGAGAACCTGGAGGGCGTGTTCATGCCCGCCGTCAGCCTCAACCGCAACGTCCAGGTGAGCAGCAGATCCACACTGACCTTTAACCTACTCAGTGATAGGTAGCTTTGGAAATCAAGAACTGATTCTTATTCATAATCATTCTTATGACGTTTAGGTTTCTTGACCAAACGTCTGGATTCTTCTGGTTTGTTTTGTTGTAATAAATGGTACTTTAAACCCATTCTAAAAGTACTAAGTATTGTTAATAGATGGAACTAGAATCTTTAAAGATGAATCATAATATGAATCAGAATCTTTCATCATGATTCCGCTCCCTAGTGATCAGCACATCACATCACTCAGCATTAATGATTGAAATTTGTCTTTTTCACAGGTGACTTTGATCACAGGTCTGGAAGTCCCAAAGAGCATCATGTGATCATCTTTGACCAATGACAACGAGCCAGATCTTTCTTATCAAACAAGTCAGTGCTCTTATACTGCACTGATATATAAAGCTGATAAAACTTTGGGGGGAAAAATTATGTTTTGGAATATTTGATCTAGTTAATATTTTCCCCTTATGGTCATCTGGGTGATTTGCATTTCAGTGTTTACAAATCATTCCCATGTTTACAGAAAAACAAACCACTGGATGTCCCCACTGGGGCCGAAGCTTGAGTCGAACCCAAAGCACTTTGAAGTAGAGTTCAACCTCTTTTTCATACCTCCAATGAAAATTTAGCACATTCACATAATGTAATTTGATTTTAAAAAATCAACATATCAAGCATTGGATATGTTAGCAATGGAATAGAGCAACCGATAGTAATCAAACAACTGTGAGCCTAAAAGTGAATTTAAAATCATTTCAGGTTATTTCACACGCTACACGAATCTCAGGTTTACTCACCTTTAATCTGCTGTGTGATTACAGCACACACTTCAATAGGCCTCAACAAATTCATCACTCAGACCAGAAATCTGGGTCGCTGGGATTAAAAAAGTCCCAGTCAAGCCAAAGGCCCTGCGTCAGAGAATGAAGTTTACAATCTCTGTAGTTCAACAAATTCCAATCCTAATATTTGATTTAGAACTTTCTTGTATAATATGAAATAGATACTACTTGTATGGAGGATAGAGTGATTTGGGTGGTTTTTAGGGCGTTGCTATGCAGTTGCTGTGTGTTCTGAATGGCTTAAGCCAGTTGTTGTAAAGGTTCTAATGTGTTCTGGGTGGTTGCTAGGAGGTTACTTACAGTTTTCAACTTGTGGACCACAAAAAAGGATAAAAAAGTAAGTCTGATTGCTGATAGCACACTTCTGCTGCACAATTTGAGGTATCAATCATGATCGTAGCACAAACTGCGGGATGAGTTACGTGCTGAAGTGTAATACTTATCGTATGCACAGTTGTGATGCTTGTCTTAGCAAACAGCACTAAAAACACACACACACACACACACACACAAACAAAGTTCTGGTTTACAGAAATGCATACCTGCCATTATAGATAGATAGTTACCTCACCACCAAGTAGATTCAGCCTTGGTGCTGTATATGACCCACAGTTGTGAATATTTAGCCAGAATCTCAACTCTCCTTACACTGTGACAGACATATTCCATATTCCTTGAGTTTTGAAGATGAAGTGTGTAATTTTTCTCCTATATTCCAGCTTAATAAGCAGAGGCAATTGCCATTTTAAGTTGATTTCAGAGAAAAGTGTAAACACTGTGCCTCTCAAAACATTGCTCAGTTTGTTTGATCTAACCCTAGCAACAATGACTCAACCAATGGTGGGAGTTTGGGGCAGGGCTATCTGTATTTCTGACCAACAACAGAAAGAGTGTTTGAGAAACCCTTTTGAAAACAGTCACTATTTTTGTAAATTCTTTTAGTGACACTAGTTGACGTGGAAATTACACACTTTGACTTTAAATAAATGACAGATTCAAGCTTCATACACCTCATAACAAGTAAATGAGCACTTCATGGATCAATTTATCAGTATTATTTCCACGCCACGCCACGCCCTTTAATGGTTTCTGTGCTTTTTTTAGACAATGCCAGAATAGCAAGTCATACAATGTAGTCAGGTGAGATGATTGCAATTGCATGTTGTATAAGCTGTAAATATGGTCGAAGCAGTGATGCGCGCATGAGTTACATATTCATTATATTGAATTTGTGTTACACAGTGATGACACAGATAAAACAGGAATAGGGCCTACAGTATGGAGAGTTGCAGTCTGCCCCCTAGTGTTTGTTGTGTGGAATTATTTTCTGACAATGTAGCTTTGAGGTAAACCCCCAAGAAGCCACATACCTACATACAATAACAGCTCTTTTATTCTCATAAATCCAGTGCATGTCACATTAAACGCTATGAAGAGCCACTTATGGACCTCACAATAGGAGATACAAGCCTATGTTTAAGCTTATACCTCTGCTCAAATTACAATGGTTTCAGGGAGAATTGAGAGATAAATGGAAGATATTATATTTATGTTTATTATCTTGTCCAGACATTAACTTACCGGATTATGGGAACAGATAATGACCCATTAGCGATGTAAAGCATGGGATGTTGTTGATATTTATACCACATTTCTATGAAGTTTAATTAATGTAAATAGCTTGTTCCGATGCTTTTATCGGGGAGTGAGTACTTTGCTGTCAGGAGTACCAAAATAAAAGGAAGCAAGTCTTGGCGACAAACGAGTGCATTGTGAGCAATTGTTAAAAAAAAAGAAAAAGAGTGGTAAAATGCGAAAAGCTGCACGTAAAGGAATGTCCCGGGTTCAGTCAAGGCCATTATCTGGTTATATTGAGACATAAATAGGTTGAGTCCGAGTCAAAACCAAGACCAGAAGAGGGTCTAGTCCGAGTCAAGACGGAGTCCAAATGCTCCTGAGTCCATGACAAGAGTAAGACTATAAAAATATGGTTTTGGACTCGGACTTGAGACAGACTCAATTTCTAGTCTGGTCTTGAGTACTACAACTGTGTAAAGTTATTTTCAAGTTTTCATCCAAATAAAACCATGGATCAATTTATCAGTATTATTTCCACGCCACGCCCTTTAATGGTTTCTGTGCTTTTTTTTAGACAATGCCAGAATAGCAAGTCATACAATGTAGTCAGGTGAGATGATTGCAATTGCATGTTGTATAAGCTGTAAATATGGTCAAAGCAGTGATGCATTCTGCAGTTTTCGCACTCTACACACAAAGAAAAATGGATGTGAAAACAGCATAGAAAAGTCATCCGACTGCTAAAATGACCATTTAGACAACTTCACAGCTCAATTATGACATTCCAGTATGGAATAGTAAGTGTAAGTGCTTTGGCGAAAATATAAGCTGCATATTCCTTTACATTTAGACCCTCAAGAATGTTTCGACCCATAGACCTCTATTGTAGAGTAAGTGTCAAGATTAAATCATTGTCTGTGGTAACTGCCATATATGTGCCATATGCATCTTGTTCAGTCACGTGACTTTTCACTTCATCCACCATGACCATCAGCGGGGTAAAGTAACATCTGAACCTGAACCTTGAACATTCCTTTAAAACCAATTTATACTGATTATGTGGGTGAAACCTGCCAAAACTGCCGTCTGTCCAAGAAAATATATCTTGCCGAATTAACTTTTTTTACAGTGTAATTTTTAATTTCACAATTAACTTTTTTTCTTTGTATTAAAGTATATTTAAAAGTTTATGTCAATATAGATCATAGAACCGCTGGTTACATACTGATTATGAAAGAAAGTGCACTCATAAAAGTTTGCTGAGAATGGAATGACGCTGACATGAGAACTTGAGAGTGCACTGTATATGTATGATAATAAAGCAACTGTACAGTAATGGAGAATTCATGTGTAAAGCTAAATATGGATATGACCCTAGAAATCGTGGGAGGGATGTGTACTACAAAGATGGTTGAAAAATTCACTTAGGCAGTTATTACTCTGTGGATCAAGTTTACTTCCTCAACCAATATCACTAATGACCTGAAATATCCAGATCAGACAGGAATAGTTTTCCCTACTTTCCCCAATTTCTCACAGTCTTAAATATTCATTAGGCTGAGAAAGTTAACCTCAAACTGTGCCTCACTGACACAAATCTGCCAGAATTAGTGACGTTGCTTGGGAATCTTCATATCAGGGTGCTTCTTCAACTATGGCCTTTTTTTGCCTCGTTTTGTTTGTTTGTTCTTTTGTTTAGATCATAGGACTTAGAAATGTAATTTATGAATTAAAAAAAAAAAGGAAAAAAATATTGAAAATCTGGGTCTGGCACAAAAGTAAAACAAAACTATGTATAAATGGCATTGTAAAAGTACGAAAAATAAATGAAGACATTGGAAATTAGTTTTACTGTGACCTAACAAAAAAGTTAACATAAAAATGGCCAAAGTTGAAGAAACACCCATCAACAGAAAGCACAGATGATTTCCATTGGATTTTTCCAAAAACAAGTACATACAGAGTAATCCCATCTTTTTATGATGCTTTTGATAACGCACAAAATAAAAATGGTCTTGAGGTGTTTGTTATATAGGCGTATGCTTAATATGACTGCCTGTGAGTGTGACCATCATCAGAAAATGTGTTGTAGTCCCAATAACATCTGCGTACCAAGCGTTTAAGGATTTATTTTTATATATACAGCATATTGCCTATGTGGATGTACATTAGTCAAGTGTTTGGCCCTCAGCTTATCTCATTGTGAAGACTTTGAAAAGCATAGACAAGCTGTTTCCCAGACGCATCTTTCCATTGATCCACAGACACAGGACACACACATAAACACAGCCCTGGTGTTGTGTGACATCTTCGTCATCTGTGAACGAAACTAATGTGTGTGCGTGAGTCTTTGGTACTCTTCTTCTGTATGTGATCTTGAGCTATCATTTCCTCTTACTAATGTGATATTTTGTATGTCTTTGTGGTTTGTATATCAAATACATTGTATATGACATTCTTTTCTTACTACTTAGTGTAGAAGAAAAACAGTGTCTTTCCCTTTTAATAAACAACGAAACTGTGATGACCGATTCATGTGTCTTTATTCAAAGTATCTCATCTGTGTTCTTTTTCACATGACTTGTATAAAAAAAAAAAAAATTATTGGGTGAACTAACCGTTAAAGGCCGTCAGGTAACGTTTTTGCCACACAGTCTTTCAGCATTATTTATTGTTAATAAAACTACACTTTTACACTTCCTGAAGAAATTGTGTGTACCTACTATGATGCTAGGCTATTGAGGGTTTTTGCTATGTAGTTGCTATGGTATTCCAGGTGGTTTGGGTCTATAGATAAGGCTCAGGTCCCAAAAATAGTCTAATGTTGTACGTATAATGACTGAGGTAAAGTGTGGCACATTTCAATTTCAGTTCAAAGTGTGATATTCCATACAAATATAAATGCTCTTACATTTCAAATGAGCTCAGGTTTTCTATTGCCAATTGGCTGTTACTTTTTGGCTTTAACTTTTAATTTAGGAATGTCTTTGGAGCTCAAGACCAGCATTCCATTTTTGAAGCGTCCCACTTGTCCACCAAGATCTCTAATAGAGGAGGATTTACTTTTCTCAATCCTGGAAAGTAAAAAAGAAAACAAAAATTAGCAACACAACAAATACCATAACCTGATATCTTGACAGTTACCAGTAGCTACATTTACATTGACAAATTTCACTAATCTGCGTTCAAAGGTAACTTTTTGGCCAAGACGCAGCTGACGAGAGGCGACAACAAACTGTCTCGGTGTGTCCCGGCCTTAAGACTGTGCTAATTCAATCAAGAATAAAAAAAACTAGAACCAATTTAATTTACAAGTGCATCTCAATAAATTAGAATATCATGAAAAAGTTTTTTTTTTTCTTTCTGTAATTTAATTCCAAAAGTAAAACTTAAAATATACAGTATTCTAGATTTATTAGACATGGAGTAAAATATTTCAAGACTTTTTTGTTTTCATTTTGATGATTACAGCTTGCGGCTCATCAAAATAAAATAAAAAAATATCTAATTATTAGAATATTTAATTTCAAGTTCTATTAAATTACCGTTTTCAGGGTATAAATACTGGATTTAGGTCAGTAATCCCAACAGCAGTCATGGGGAAGTCTGCTGACTTGACAGTTGTCCAGAAGACGATCATCAAGACCCTCTACAATGAGGGTAATCCACAGAGGGTCATTGCTGAAAGAGCTGGCTGTTCGCAGAGTGCAGTGCCAAAGATTATTCATGGAAAGTTGACTGGAAGGACAAAGTGTGGTAGGAAAAGGTGTACAAGTGAAAGGAATGACCACAGGCTTGAGAAGATTGTCAGGCGAAGCCGATTTAAGAACTTAGGAGAGCTTCAAAAGGAGTGGACTGAAGCTGGAGTCAGTGCATCAAGAACCAGCGCACACAAACTTCTTCGGGAAATGGGCTACAACTGTCACATTCCATGTACCAAGCCACTTCTGAACCAAAGACAACGTCAGAAGCGTCTTACCTGGGCTAAGGAGAAAAAGAACTTGACTGTTGCTCAGTGGTCCAAAGTCCTCTTTTCAGATGAAAGTAAATGTTGCATTTCATTTCGAAATCAAGGTCCCAGAGTCTGGAGGAAGTGTGGAGAGGCAGAGAAACCATGTTGCTTGAAGTCCAGTGTGAAGTTTCCACAGTCAGTGATGATTTGGGCTGCCATGTCATCTGCTGGTGTTGGTCCACTGTGTTTTCTGAAGTCCACAGTCAACACCGCCATCTACCAGGAAATGTTAGAGCACTTAATGCTTCCTTCTGCTGACAAGCTTTATGGAGATGCTGATTTCATTTTCCAGCAGGATTTGGCACCTGCCCACACTGCCAAAAGCACTAAAAGCTGGTTCAATGACCATGGTGTTACTGTGCTTGATTGGCCAGCAAACTCGCCTGACCTGAACCCATAGAGAATATATGGAGTATTGTCAAGAGATGACCCGAAGGCCGCCATCAAAGCAACCTGGGCTTCCATTACACCTGAGCAGTGCCACAGGCTGATTGCCTCCATGCCACGCCGCATCGATGCAGTAATTCATGCAAAAGGAGACCCAACCAAGTATTGAGAGCATAGAAATGAACATACTTTTCAGAAGCCTGACATTTCTGTTTAAAATATCCTTTTTTTTTATTGATCTTATGAAGTATTCTAATTTATTGAGATAGTGAATTTGTGGGTTTTTGTTAAATGTGAGTCAAAATCATCACAATTAAAAGAACCAAAGACTTAAAGTACTTCAGTCTGTGTGCATTGAATTTATTTAATACACGAGTTCCACAATTTGAGTTGAATTACTGAAATAAATGAACTTTTCCTCAACGTTCTAATTTATTGAGATGCACCTGTAATGACATCTCTCTTATTACCGTCATTGTACTCAAAACATAAACACAAACCTTGGTTTTCCTGCTTTCCTTTTTTTGTTATTTGATTCCTGACAAAAGCCCTAGAGAAGGAAAGTTAGAATGATTGTACATGCTGCAGAAGAAGTCAAGTGTTTTAAAAAGTAATCATATAACAACCATTAAAATTTAAATGAATTTTGAACTCACAGATTTTGCTTTAGCTTTCTCCATCCTTTTCTGTTTCCTTATGTTTCTTTGATACACTTTGTAGTTCACATACTGCTTTTTAGGGGGCTATAGGGGAAAAAACGCAGGGGAAAAACTTGTGTTGTAAAAATGTTTTTAAATGTGCATTTTAAATGTGTGTGAAGGGATAGCTCACCAAAAAATGAACATTTACTCACCCTGAAGTTGTTCCAAACATGTATGATTTTCTTTCTTCTGCTACAAAAGAAGATATTTTGAAGAATATGGTTAACCAAACAGCTAATGGGCCACACTGACCTCCAAAGTATGGAAAAAAATACTATGGAAGTCAATGGGGTCCAGCAACTGTTTGGTTACCCACATTCTTCAAAATATCTTCTTTTGTGTTCAACAGAAGAAAGAAATTCATACAGGTTTGGAACAACTTCAGGATTTTGAAGTTGACAGATGACAGAATTTTCATTTTTGGGTGAACTATCCTTTTAAAGCCAAAAAACATACTCAACACAAGTAAGCTTCGAAGCTTTATGAATCTTTTGTTTCGAATCAGTGGTTTGGAGCACTGCCAAAGTCACGTGAACCATTAAAACACTTATGACGTAACAAAGCCTTGTTTACTGAAATCACGTGACTTTGGCTCCGAACCACTAATTCGAAACAAAAGATTCGTAAAGCTTCGAAGCTTCATGAAGCAGTGTTTTAAAATCGCCCATCACTAGATTGTTGAATAAAGTCATTATTTAGTTTTTTTTTGGCGCACAAACGTATTCTCATCACTTCATAACATTAAAGGATTAGTCCACTTTTAAATACACTTTTCTTGATAAATTTACTCACCCCCATGTCATCCAAGATGTTCATGTCTTTCTTTCGTCAGTTGAAAAGAAATGAAGGTTTTTGATGAAAACATTCCAGGATTATTCTCCTTATAGTGGACTTCAATGGCTACCAACAGATTGAAGGTCCAAATTGCAGTTTTGGTATTCTACTTACGGAAAAAAACTAAACTGGCACCGCGTTTGTTCTGTAAGTAGAATAGGGAAGGCGTAGAACATTCAGCGTAAGCGTTATGAAGAATGCGGAAGCGGAAAGTACGTTCAAGGCGATATTTTGTTTATAAAGCATAAACGGTTGTATTTTTTTAGAAAATGACCGATCGTTTCCCTAGATAAGACCCTTATTACTCATCTGGTATCGTTTAAAGCCCTTGAAGCTGCACTGAAACTGCAATTTGGACCTTCAACCGTTGGAGGCCATTGAAGTCCACTATAAGGAGAATAATCCTGGAATGTTTTCATCAAAAACCTTAATTTCTTTTCGACTGACGAAAGAAAGACATGAACATCTTGGATGACATGGGGGTGAGTAAATTTATCAGGAAAAGTGTATTTAAAAGTGGACTAATCCTTTAAGGTTGAACCACTGTAGTCACATGAACTGTTTTAAATATATCTTTAGTATCTTTTCTGGGCATTTTAAAATCTAAATTAACTTGCTGTCAATGCAGGCCTAACAGAGCCTTCGGATTTTATCAAACATATCTTCATTTATGTTCCGAAGATGAACGAAGGTGTGGAACGACATGAGGGTGAGTAATTAATGATAGAATTTTCATTTTTGGGTGAACTAACCCTTTAATAAATGTACACGTCAACAGTTTAACTAGCTTTAACGAAGGTCGCATTTACGCTGCAGGTCTTGATGCCCAAATTCTGATTTGTTGATCATATCCAATTTTTTTGACAACCAGCTTACATCATCTTTTAAAAGTGACCCATATCCGATATGTCTGCATTTACATTGTACACCTGGTGTACAGATGTACTGACCCAGATAAGCTTAGGCCGAAAAAGAAAGTAAAAACAGCGCGATTTGCAATAGATGCAGACAAAATGATAATACAAGCTTTTTCTTTCTGCACCATCTTTAAAGGTCAGCAAAACTTGGTCTCTTAAGGTGGAGAAAAAAAAAGAGGAGAACCCTTGTTACAGCCTGGGCATTGGAAAGAGTCATGTGATCTCAGTTGGTGTCCACCTGAGTTGATGTCATTTACTTTTTTTCAATGACGTATGATTCGAATTGACGGGAATATCCGATCTGCCCGCTTACATGGCAGATGCAAATGCACGTTTCTGATTCAGATTTATTTCCACATATGAATGAGGCCTAAAACCAGTCTGAGAATATCAGAATCCCTGTGCTTTATTCCTGATTACATGTTCATAGGTCATATCCGATCTGTGCCACATGGGAGGGAAAAAAAATGGAATTGGGTCACTTGAATTCTATAATGTAAATGGTTCTCTGTGAGATTCTGTTCATATCCTGCTATAGCGCCCCTTGTGACAAAGCTGAGTACTTCTTGCACTTCTTGCATTTCTGAACACAAATAAGATTTAAGGGCTTTGAGTATGTTTTAGGTCCACCAGTGCTGCATCTGATTACTGGATCTGTGTTTAACTCACTATGGCTCCCAGCATGATGGCTCTTTCCTGCTCAAAGACTCTCTGCTGCTGCTTCTCATACCCTGTCAGTCCAAACTTGTGAACCTCAAACCGAGCCTGTGGATGACACACAACATGAGTTCAAGGGACACTGAAGAAATAACTGGCATATCATACTGCAAATGAGTTTCAGCCATGAAAGTTACTGACTTGGAACTGTATACATAAGCAGTACAAATATTACTCTGTACACTAAGCACAAGAGACTCAACTCACAACTGATTTCAAAAGCGACAAATGAGAAATGACAGAACCTCACAAATGACTGAACGCTTTATATAAGCAAAATATACGAGGCAATTAACAGTGACTGCAAATTATTTCAAGAGTTTGAAATTTGCATGTTGCTAAGCTAACAACGCAATATTCTAAATAAACACAACAAACACATTTGGGCTTTTGTTTTATATGATTCTAAAATATTTATGTTGATACTTTTCAGTGTCAAATGAATTCCGAGTTTATTTATATTCAACATTTCTCTATTTTTGTCCATCATCTTGGATTTATTTTTTGCACTGGCCAAGTGATGGGCCTATCATGAACGAGTCATTCATTTTGAACAAAGCTTTTATATGACTCCGGAATAACGGCTGCATCCAAAAACTTACAGCTGTTTTTTTACCTCACTGCCTTATCAGGTAATGACTTTGTAGGCAATTCTTTGCACACAAAGGTATAATGATCTACAACAAAATAGAGAGAGCTTTGGTGATAGCTAAGCAAATTTTTAAAGGATTAGTTCACTTTCAAATAAAATTTCTCATAATTTACTCACCCCCATGTCATCCAAGATGTCCATGTCCTTCTTTCTTCAGTCGAAAAGAAAAGGTTTTTGATGAAAACATTCCAGGATTATTCTCCTTATAATAGACTTCAATGGCCTTCAAACCATTACAGTTTCAGTGCAGCTTCGAAGGGCTTTAAACAATACCAGACGAGGAATAAGGGTCTTATCTAGCAAAACGATCGGTCATTTTCGAAGAAAAAAATGTAAATGTATATGCTTTATATAAACAAATGATCGCCTTCCAAGTGGTTCCGCCGAAACTGCACTTTTGTATTCTTCAAAAAGCTTACGCTGTATGTCCTACGCCTTCCCTATTCTACTTACGGAAAAAATGGAACTGTTTGTTCCGTAAGTAGAATAGGGAAGGCGTAGGACATACAGCTTAAGCTTTTTGAAGAATACGAAAGTGCGGTTTTGGCGGAACCACTCTCGTTTCGCTAGATAAGACCCTTAATCCTCGTCTGGTATTGTTTAAAGCTGCACTGAAACTGTAATTTTGACCTTCAACAGTGGAGTCCTTTGAAGTCCACTATAAGGAGAATAATCCTGGAATGTTTTCATCAAAAACCTTAATTTCTTTTCGACTGAAGAAAGAAGGACATGGACATCTTGGATGACATGGGGGTGAGTAAATGAGGAAAATTTTATTTGAAAGTGAACTAATCCTTTAATTACTACAAGTGGTAAATGTCAGTCAAAAACATGCATTTATACACAAACTGACCAGCAACAGCAACTTTCAGACACCATCTTTATTTTTTTAGCTCAACTGTGACAGAATGGAAAGCAAATTATTGTGGGATATTAATGGCGGCGAAGGATACATCTATGCTGCCTTCAAAAATTGATCAGAAGGTATCTCAGGAGACAGGAAGTGAAGATTCAAACGTGCCTTGATGCCATCCTATCTTGGAATGCATCCTCCGAAGGCAGCATTTTTTAAGTTTTCTGATGTCTTAAAGAGCGGTTCGTTCATTTTGTGTTGGTCGCACATGCACATTTGTGCAACATCCTTTTGTTTGTTCGTAACTAACATGAAAACCACAGTTCTGTTAGGGGTGGGCGATATACCGGTAGACACTTTTAACCAGTAGAAATTTGTCAACCGGTAGAGATTTTGGACTATCGCGGTTAAGCTCATGTGACTTTGCTGTGCTGTATTGTCGAGAAAGGTTATCTTTTGCATGCGTTTTGAAGCGTTGGAGTTTAAAAACAAGTGAATTTAATTAAACCGCTGAAGTGCAATAAGCAGCGAAAGAACTTGTTTCGCTATATGTGTGCACCCTCAGAGAAATGGTTTCTGAGCTCACACACCTGAAGCGCACGCATATAAAGCTGCTGCTCATACAGCACGCGAGTACTGAACCGAGTTCTTTTTGCTGCCTTATTGGGCTTGGATGGTCAAATACACACACTTAGGTGTCAAAATGCCCATCTTTGCAAGTATCCTTGTAAACAGTGAATGTAAACAGTTGATAAAGAAAACGCATGTATAACAGTATATTGGATCAGTGCATTCACTCTTAAAGTGACAGCAGCCTAATATTCCTGTTGATGTCTGTTGTTAATGTTAATCAAACAACAAAAGAGAAAATCACTCTTCTTAACTGAATCACTTTGTAACTTTAATGAGAATAAATGTATATTTAACTTACATAGTGTATGGAGAAAGTTGTATTTTTGTTGTTGTCTCACTTACTGCATCACCAGGTTCTGTGCTCCTATTGGATTTTGATTTGACGGTAGTCAAACTACAGGACTGTGCGTCAAATCTTCTGACACTGTCAGAATTTAGTCAGAGGTAAAATTTGATCGTACTAGTCATTATTCGGCTGTGGGTATTGGGACAGGCCCAAAGAGTGAAATGCCAAAGGGACAGCATTGTCTGTGCAGGATTCATGAAGGAAATTTCCCTAAAGTGAGGCATCTTACTAAGCAACACAAGTAAGTTGCCTATTTTTTGGTACAGCCAACCGTGCCCATGATGCCTTGAGATCAATGACGTGTACTTAGAAAACATATAGGGTGAATTTTCATTTCATGCTAATTTTAAAATGCTGACTACATAAACAGCTTTCTAGGTTTCAAAAAGTAGCAATAATCTCACCTTTTCTATCCTTAGTTTCTTATCTGAGACTTTTTTCTTCTTCTTTACTTCGACAACAGGAGCCTGAGGATAAACAAATATGGATGAAAACAGATGAGATGTGAATGCAGTTGCAGTCAGCTGTCATTTTTTGTACTGTTCATCCCTTCTTTCATGCACGTATCCTTACAACACAAAGACTTTGAATTCCCATAAGCACTTGAGCTAGACAAGGATTTACCCAGGAGATCAAGGTTTGACAGCCTGCTGGTAGATATAGTAACTTATGGAAGCTTGTTCCCGCCACAGAATAAAAAAATAAATACATAAAAAAAAAAACTTACTTGTGACTTGTAATATCACAGGCCTGTTTTTTTTTTTTTAAATTTTATACACAGCTTATATAAACTTGTGATTGCAAGTTTCCATCTCGCAATTCTCACTTTTTTCCCTCGGAATTCTGAGTTTACGTCTCGCAATTCTGTTTTATTAATTTGTGCCACGCAATAAGATGATTAAAAAAGTAATTGTGACTCACAATTCTGAATTTCTATCTCGCAACAAGTCTGAATTGTGAGATGAAAAGTTACCGCGACAGAAAAAAGCTTCCATAGTAATGCAAAAAATGGCCATTCATAACTAATCTCATATTTGTTCATATATCATATTTGTATATTTGTAATTGCAAAAAAAAAAACAATAATTACTGTAGATCTTTTACCAGGGACAACATTTTTCACTAGGGCTCTTAACAGTGTGACTTTTATGTAGTGTACATAAATATATAGACAATAGAGTGCTTTAGGGATGCCATATTTTTGTAGGCCAAAGGTTAGGGAAAGGGATTTTTTTAAGGAGTTTTTGCTTAAATTCCTAAAATAAGGTCTGTGGTGAATATTCTCGTTTCACATTTTATTCTATGACATGTAATACGTCAGTAATACCCCCTTCTGATTTTTTTTAAAGCTTTTACTTGTCTTGTAAAAGGCAGTTTAGCAAGTGGCTAAATGAGACTACAGAGGTTTTATCGTAATTATCGTATTTACGAGTTTCCTAGTTAAAAATTGGACATGAATGGCCTCTCAAGTTGTATTTACCACTGGGAAGTAGGAAATTTCTAAAGGCACGTGACCTACAAAACAACATCACTGCAACACTCTAGAGTCATCAGTCACATGGCATTTAGGGCTCAGGTGTTTGGCTTAAAAAAAGCAAAACAGAGTGCCCATGAAGCAAAGATGGCAGCATGGAGATCATGTACTTCTGAGGCTGCATGTTCCTCTTACCTTTTTTGCTGGTTCAACAGCCTTTGATAATTTTTTTCTCTTCAGAGGATTAATAAATGTAACAACCTCCACATTGGATTGTTTAGTTCCAGATGGTATGTTTTCACATACTGTTGAGTTTGTCTGCTCTGAGTCTGTGTCATGTTTGATAGTATCTGTGTTTTCCTCAGCATCACTGTCATCTTTAGCAACGTTTTTCCTTTTCAGAGACTTCTTCGATCTTTTGTGTTTATCACCTATACATAAAAAATTGCATGAAATATAACAACCAGTATTTAGAAACTTCATTGACTGTAGTTAACACTTAGAATGTATAATATTATTGCACAGTATGCACATTTTACTGTAAGCATAGGATACTAAAAAAATAACCTTTGCTAAAGTAAGCAGTGTGCAATACCATATCCCACAATGCAATGCATTTCAAAATTAGTTGGAATTAATAACAACCTTTAATTTCTATTTATTTATTGACTTATTACTTGATCTGTGTGCAAAGTTACAACTCTACACAAAATAAGGGTTCATTAAAAAAGTAATGTTTTTAATTGCCACTTGCTGAAGGCAGTATACTGTTAGGATTACTATTGTTTGAAATGTTTAACGTTGCATACTAAATACTATTTCAGTGCATTTTATATACTCATACTGTATGCAGTACACTAGTATTTCTATGTAAACACACTACTACACAACATAGGGTGAAGTTATCATACATTATTTGCGGTATTAATGTTGTTAATCAGCATCTGCTGTAAATACCTTAATACGGTATGTATGTTAGCCTGTTATTAAAACATTCACTCTCACCGAAATCATACAACTTGTTCAGAACTTGATCGAGGAAAAAACGATCATCGTCCGCCTCTCCGCCGTGTTGTTCTCTTGCTACACTCATTTTTTGAGAAATAAAACAAGTTTTAACATTAAACCTCGTTTTCGCGTGTTTCACGTGTGTGCATCATACACGCGAAATGTCCTTCCTCACTTCCCGTCAACCCAGTCTTTGTCCCGGAAGTAACGTAACACAATCTGAATTTTGACACCGCCCATGAGAAGAAAGAAATTCTAATGTCTGTCGAATAGCCGCTGTTTTCCTCTAGGCGACGCAGTGAGGTTCAAACAGCCAGAGCTCCATTGAACCGCATTAAAATCTCACTGCGGTTTTTGTCTTAATAGATACAGTTGTACGATACAAAGTATGATCTTTTAAATCTATTCCTATCATAAAGTACTACCTGTAATAAATAATCCGTGCAGATTGTTTAAATAAAGAGATTAAATGATCTGGTAATCACAAACGTCAGTGATTGGTCGATCCGGAAAGCGCTGAGAAAAGTAAATGGTAGCACTTGATATTAGTCACCAAATCTCTCTCTCTAAAAAGCTCGCCCTCCAAAAACTGATCGCAAACTCAAACCCACAAAATGATTGACAGGTAGAGGCCGATCCTGATTGGCTAAATCTGGTATTTTATCCAATCAGTTTTCGATTTGTTTTTGTTGCTGTTTACAGAGAGGTGTTTTTGACGTACAAACAAATAGCTTAGAGTACCATAATAATAATAATAATAATAATAACAAATAAAATTATTATTTAGACCAATCCCAATCTGACAGCCGCACCGCCAAACCCCGCCCTCCCGGTAACGGCTGTTTCATGCTCATTTGTCATTCCACCCTCTTGTTGTATTTCGACGACAGGAATGAGTACTGGGCTAAACGATCAACCTTGATCCAAACTTTCTCACACAGAACTCATTTGATCTACTGCACTCATGCTTTGATAGGTACTGAATGGAAATGGCGTCTAGAGCACTGTATTCGGTAAGTGTTTTAGGAGGACATTTTTGCATGCTTTGACAAAGTATCACATGCTTGCAACACTTGCAGTGTGAATCTTCTCACTAAGCTTCCTGTAATATTTTCCTTAAAGGATACATTAAGCACACTGCACGTCCAGTGCACATGAGTCATTGGTTTTTAAAATGATAGCCCTATACCACTAGAAAAGGTCCCAACTTTATATTAAATCTTTAATTATTGTATGATGTTATGATAATGATATGTATGTATTGTTCAAGCTACATTAATTGTAATCTATTAATTTTACATTTTTAGTTTTTTTTTTTTTTTTACATTGTTTACATATAAATGGACATACCTACAAATTATTTAGTAGTAAACTGCTTTTTAGAAAGTCATCAAAACAATGAATGAACAGGAATGTTGTAGTGACCACAAATCAAAATGTATTAATCTGTAATCTTAATCTATAATCAAAATATAATCTGGATTAATCTTAATCTATAATCAAAATATAATCTCAAATAATATATATATTGCAGAATCTGTGAAAATGTGAATAATTTTAACAAAATAAGAGAGATCATACAAAATGCATGTTATTTTTTATTTAGTACTGTCCTGAGTACGATATTTTACATAAAAGATGTTTACATATAATCCACAAGACAAAAAAGTATCTGAATTTATTAAAATATCTCCGTTCAAAAGTTTGGGAACCCTTGATTCTTAATACTGTGTGGTTACCTGGATGATCTACGACTGTTTTTTTGTTTTGTGATGGTTGTTCATGAGTCTCTTGTTTGTTCTGAGCATTTAAACTGAGCTCTGTTCTTCAGTAAAATCCTCCAGGTCCTGCAGATTCTTCAGTTTTCAAGGATTTTTTGCATATTTGAACCCTTTACAACAGTGACTGTATGATTTTGAGATTCATCTTTTGGACAATTGAGGGACTCAAACACAACTATTAAAAAAGGTTCAAACATTCACTGATGCTCCAGAAGGAAACACGATGCATTAAGAGTTGGGGGTGAAAACTTTTTGAATTTAAAGATCAAGGTAAATTGTACTTAATTTGTCTTCCGGGAAACATGCAAGTATCTTCTGTTGCCTCCGAAGGGAAGTACTAAATGAAAAAAATTTTTTTTTCAATAAAATAAGAAAAATTTGGACTTCTTCATCCTGTTCAAAAGTTTTCACCCCCCGGCTCTTAATGCATCGTGTTTCCTTCTGGAGCATCAGTGAATGTTTGAACCTTTTTT
>RJVU01038599.1:759237-777012 GCA_003731715.1 Anabarilius grahami | reverse complement strand
ATACAGTCTAGGCACCGGATGCTGAAGAAGCGGGATGATTTTGAAGACATCCTGGAGGAGAGGCGGCGTTCCAGTGATCTGAGATACGCTCTGAGATGTTACACTCCCTCACTTTATAAAGGAATAGTGCCCTGCAAAGCCAGCATGCTGAAAACCATAGTTCTGCAGTCAGACCACCTGCAGTATGTCATTAAACGGGTACAGAAACAACACAGAGCACCACGATTCCCACGATGCCATGTGTTCATGCAATAACTTATGCTTTTGAAGAGGCCATATTATGCCATCTTTCAAAGTCATGTTTTTGTTTTGGGTCCACTAGAATAGGTTTTCATTCTTTAATGTCCAAAAAAACCTATTATTATTCACGTATGTTACATTGTTGCAGCACCTCTCTTCCCAGTCTGTAAGTAACACACTGAGGTGCATTTTCCGAATACATCGTTAGCCTTAATGTTGATAATAAGTTCCATTATTATCAACATAGTTGAACGTTTTGATGTTTCCCGAAACCACAGTTTCAATGAACATTCACAAACTGCATAGAACTTATGTGGTTGGAATTACAGCTCTCAAGCTGTGTTTAGAAGCATAGTTTTTTGTTAAATGATGTGGACTTACAGAAATAGATCTGCTCTTGGGAACAATAAGCAAGCTAACAAATCTTTTATGATGTATGAAGGGAACCCGCAGTGAATCAAAAATTAAATAAAGCAAAATGACATGGACAAAAACAGGGAAGTAGTCAATAGGTGCCATGTTCTTCACAGCAGCATATCGGATATCTCGAATAGATTAATTAGCAGAAATTATTACTCCTCCACCTGTGTGTGACGTCATTATCAAAAGTCCTATATTGTTGAACCAATGTGGTTCATATGACAGAGGTGTGACCATGTTACTATGGTTTTAGGAAACAGTTGTGACTAGTTGGTTAGTTTCTCAAACAATGCATCGTACTATGGTAGTTAAAGGATTAGTTCACTTTCAAATGAAAATCAGCCCAAGCTTTACTCACCCTCAAGCCTCCCTAGGTGTATATGACTTTCTTTTTTCTGATGAACACAATCAGAGAAATATTAATACATATCCTGACGCATCCGAGCTTTATAATGCCAGTGAACAGGGTTCACGAGTATGAGCTGAAGAAAGTGCTCCACATCTATCATCATAAATGTGTATACAGCTCCGGGGGGGTTAATAAAGAGGCCTTCTGAAGCGAAGTGATGTGTTTGTGTAAAATAAATATCCATATTTAACAAGTTATGAAGTAAAATATCTAGCTTCCTCTAGACCGCCTTCTGTATTCAGCATACGAAGAAAGTGTAAAACTCTTGCATTTTAAAGCTTACACTATGTCCTAAGCCTTCCCTATTCAATTTACGGAAAAAGTGTAACTGGCGCGACGCCAGACCTTCGTTGATCTTCGGAATTCAAATTAAGATATTTTTGTTGAAATCCGATGGCTCCGTGAGGCCTCCATAGCCAGCAATGACATTTCCTCTCTCAAGATCCATTAATGTACTAAAAACATATTTAAATCAGTTTTTGTGAGTACAGTGGTTCATTATTAATATTATAAAGCGACGAGAATATTTTTGGTGCGCCAAAAAAAAAAAAAAAAACGACTTATTTAGTGATGGCACTGCTTCAGGAAGATTCGGAGCATTATGAATCAGCGTGTCGAATCAGCGGTTCAAAGCGCCAAAGTCACGTGATTTCAGGAGTTTGGCGGTTTGACAAGTGATCCGAATCATGATTCGACACACTGATTCATAATGCTCCGAAGCTTCCTGAAGGTGTGTTTTGAAATCGTCCACTAAATAATTCGTTATTCAGTTTTTTTTGGTGCACCAAAAATATTCTCGTTGCTTTATAATATTAATAATGAACCACTTTACTCACATGAACTGATTTAAATATGTTTTTATTACCTTTATGGATCTTGAAAGAGGAAATGTCATTGCTCCCTATGGAGGCCTAACGGAACCATCGGATTTCAACAAAAATATCTAAATTTGTGTTCCGAAGATTAACGGAGGTCTTACGGGTGTGGAACGGCATGAGCGTGAGTAATAAATGACAGAATTTTCATTTTTGGGTGAACTAACCCTTTAATCCTTTAAAGGTGCAGTATGTAATACTGATAGCTAGTGGTTGAAATGGGTACTGCTATGGTGGCCGAGAGAGCTTAACGCGCTGCAAATGAAGAAAACACATGCAAAAAGAAAAAACACCAGCAAATAAAGAAAACATCTTCATCAGTTTGACAACCCATGTGCTGCAAAAGTCCACAACACATGCAAATAGACAAACGCGCTGCAAAAGTCCACAATTTGTTATTTGTATGTTATTTGTATTGTTTTAATTATTAGTATGTCAGTATTACAACTGCAAATAATTATGTCAATATTACAATTATGTTTTCAGAGAAGTGCTGTTGTCCATGCAGGTGGTTGCCAGGGCATTGTTATTCCTTTTATATCTTTTGAGATCATTTCTTAGACTGTATTTAAAAATACAGATCAAACACTGGTGTTTTAATGGCTACTGAATTGTGTGTGTGTGTGTGTTTAGGTTTCATTAGAATCAGGAGACAGTAGTGAGTGTGTAACGGAGGAAGCGTCTCTGATTCTGGATGAGATGGCTCACCGCCTGCAGCTCAGCACCATACGTTTCTTCGCCTTTACTCTCAGCAAAGCCTTCAAGAGACTCTTCCGCGGCGTGTGTGTCAATGAAGAGGGCATCCAGAGAGTGAGTGACTTTTTACTGTCCCCAAAATACATGTGTGAAATTCCTGCTAAAACACCTGGCATCTACACTGTGAGCTGACTACTAGGGTCCTCTAATGTTACTGAAACATGTGTCGTAATTTATATCATCAGCCTTAATGCTTGAAGTAGAATAAGGTTACAGGGATTGAGGGCTTCAATTCCTTGTGACACTCTCATTAGTATGATGATCTTTTATTTGTATGTTTAAATGTGCTTATTATCATATGAATAATATTATCTTTATAGTTCAGTCCAGCTGATGTGTGTGTGTGTGTATATATATATATATATATAAATAAAATACACACACACACATACAGGTGCATCTCAATAAATTAGAATGTGGTGGAAAAGTTCATTTATTTCAGTAATTCAACTCAAATTGTGGATCTCGTGTATTAAATAAATTCAATGCACACAGACTGAAGTACTTTAAGTCTTTGGTTCTTTTAATTGTGATGATTTTGACTCACATTTAACAAAAACCCACCAATTCACTATCTCAATAAATTTGAATACTTCAGAAGATCAATAAAAAAAAGAATATTTTAAACAGAAATGTCAGGCTTCTGAAAAGTATGTTCATTTCTATGCACTCAATACTTGGTTGGGTCTCCTTTTGCATGAATTACTGCATCAATGCGGCGTGGCATGGAGGCAATCAGCCTGTGGCACTGCTCAGGTGTAATGGAAGCCCAGGTTGCTCTGATAGTGGCCTTCAGCTCTTCTGCATTGTTGGGTCTGGTGACTCTCATCTTCCTCTTGACAATACTCCATATATTCTCTATGGGTTCAGGTCAGGCGAGTTTGCTGGCCAATCAAGCACAGTAACACCATGGTCATTGAACCAGCTTTTAGTACCTTTGGCAATGTGGGCAGGTGCCAAATCCAGCTGGAAAAGGAAATCAGCATCTCCATAAAGCTTGTCAGCAGAAGGAAGCATGAAGTGCTCTAAAATTTCCTGGTAGATGCCTGCGTTGACTGTGGACTTCAGAAAACACAGTGGACCAACACCAGCAGATGACATGGCAGCCCAAATCATCACTGACTGTGGAAACTTCACACTGGACTTCAAGCAACATGGTTTCTGTGCCTCTCCACTCTTCCTCCAGACTCTGGGACCTTGATTTCCAAATGAAATGCAACATTTACTTTCATCTGAAAAGAGGACTTTGGACCACTGAGCAACAGTCCAGTTCTTTTTCTCCTTAGCCCAGGTAAGACGCTTCTGACATTGTCAGAAGTGGCTTGGTACATGACAGTTGTAGCCCATTTCCTGAAGACGTCTGTGTGCGCTGGCTCTTGATGCACTGACTCCAGCTTCAGTCCACTCCTTTTGAAGCTCTCCTAAGTTCTTAAATCGGCTTCGCCTGACAATCTTCTCAAGCCTGTGGTCATTCCTTTCACTTGTACACCTTTTCCTACCACACTTTTTCCTTCCAGTCAACTTTCCATGAATATGCTTTGGCACAGCACTCTGCGAACTCTTTCAGCAATGACCCTCTGTGGCTTACCCTCATTGTAGAGGGTCTTGATGATCATCTTCTGGACAACTGTCAAGTCAGCAGACTTCCCCATGACTGCTGTTGGGATTACTGACCTTACCATACCCTGAGAATGGTAATTTAATAGAACTTGAAATTAAATATTCTAATAATTTGAGATACTGATTTTTTGATTTTGATGAGCAGCAAGCTGTAAACATCAAAATGAAAACAAAAAAGTCTGGAAGTATTTTACTTTATGTCTAATAAATCTAGAATATATTTAAGTTTTACTTTTTAAATTAAATTACAGAAAAAAAAACCTTTTTCATGATATTCTAATTTATTGGGATGCACCTGTATAATATACAGTATCTCACAAAAGTGAGTACATCCTTCACATTTCAGCAACTATTTTAGTATATCTTCTCAAGGGACAAAACTATAGAAATGAAACTTGTATATATTTTAGAGTAGTCAATGTGCTGCTTGTATAGCAGTATAGATTTACTGTCCTCTGAAAATAACTCAACATACAGCCATTATTGTCTAAATAGCTGGCAACAAAAGTGAGTACACCCTAAGTGATAACAGCTCTACGTCTTTTAAACATTCAGAGCCACATGTCCTATTCATCATGTTCATGTTTTTGTCTGCTTGATAGGACCATACAAATTTGCATATCTTGTATTAGAGCAGTTCAAATTTGGTGCTCTGAGTACAATCCTCTCATACTGACCACTCATTCAACACTGTTCAACATGGCACCTCATGGCAAAGAACTCCCTGAGGATTTGAGAATTAGAATTGTTGCTCTCCACAAAAGATGGCCTAGGCTATAAGAAGATCGGTAACACCCTGAAACTGAGTATGTCATTATGGAGGAGTGGAAGAGGATCCCAGCAACAACCTGTGCAGCTCTGATGAATTCCATGCCCAGGAGGATTAAGGCAGTGATAGATATCAGTGGTGCTCTCACAAAATATTGACACTTTGGACACAGTTTTGACTTGTTCACTTAGGGTGCACTCACTTTTGTTGCCAGTTATTTAGACAATAATGGCTGTATGTTGAGTTATTTTCAGAAGACAGTAAATCTGTACTGCTATGCAAGCAGCACATTGACTACTCTAAAGTATTTACAATTTTCATTTCTATAGTATTGTCGCTTGAGATGATATACTAAAATAGTTGCTGAAATGTGAGGGTGTACTCATTTTTGTGAAATACTGTATGTATATATAATATACATTCAGTAACTGGTCAGAAGTTTGAAATAAATAAGATTTATTCATGTTTTTTAAGACGTCTCTTATGTAATGAAGCAGAAAATTCAGCTTTACCATCACAGGAATTTTATAATTACATTTTATAATAAATGAAATGGAAAACAATTAATTTAAATGATAATAATATTTCACAATATTACAAGTTTTGACACTATTTTTGATCAAATAAATGTAGCCTTGGTGAGCATAAGAGTCTTCATTAAAAACATTAGAGTTTGATGTTAGATAGAGTTTGATGTCATGATGGTTTTGATGATGTTTTCTCTCTCCAGCTCCAGCAGGCTGTACAGGAACACCCGGTGGTTCTTCTGCCCAGTCACCGTAGTTACATGGACTTCCTGATGATGTCATACTTACTCTACACGTACGACCTTCCCCTGCCAGTGATTGCAGCTGGAATGGGTGAGTGTGAACAGGATAATCATAATAAATGATGCAATTGTTTGTACCCTCCAAAACCATGTTGAACATAACAGTATCTTCAGTTGTTTGAGGTCACACTGCTGCATTGTTCCTGAAAATTATATTTAGTGTCTGAAAACTATATTTAGTGTAGCTGTTATATGAGTTACAAGTAGACACACACTTTCTAAAATTTGAATTGAATCTCATTTGAATTAATTACAAATCACACACATTTTGTGCTCTATAATATTTAAGTGCTAAAATACAAACTTTCGTTGAGCAACAATAATAGTATGCATTTATAAGCATTAAACTTCGGCATGTAACTCATCCCACACTGTTTGTTGCTACAGACATGAAGAAGGATACCTCAAATTGTGCAGTTTGTTTAGATGTGGTAATAATTTTTTTGAAATAATCAGACTTACCTGCTATTTTGCCTGCCAGATGATACAACAGAAAAAAAAACTTACATTAAAGAAAAGACCAAAATATCTAGTCTAGACAAACACTTTTGAGCCAGTAAGCAACCCCTCAGAACACCTTAGCAACCGCATAACAACCCCCTCTCCTAGATGACTCTAGCTTTGTAGTGAATTTAGCACAAGCCAAATTTTCTTCTAAAAATGTTGTTAACTTTTTATGTCAGAAAATGTTCTTAGAGGTGATTTTTTTTTTTCCAAAATTTAAAGGGTTAGTTCACCCAAAAATGAAAATTACCCCATGATTTACTCACCCTCAAGCCATCCAAGGTATATATGACTTTATTCTTTATTCAAACACAATTGGAGATATATTTAAAAATATCCTTGCTCCTCCAAGCTATATAATGGCAGTGAATGGGGGGCCTGATTTTGAAGCCAAAAAAAGGGCATCCATCCATCATAAAAGTACTCTACACGGCTCAGGGGGTTAATAAAGGCCTTCTGAAGTGAAGCGATGGGTTTTTGTAAGAAAAATATCCATATTTAAAACTGTATAATCTAAAATAACTAGCTTTTGGCAGACGACCGTACGCATACTATGCAAATCGGCTTTTGCCACAAGAGTAACCCGTGATGCAATGTATGATGTAGGAGTAGTGTAAGCTTAGACGTCTCTAATGATTCAAACAAATAGGGCTGTTCAACAAACTCAAGCTCCTCTTCTCTTATATCGAAGTCCTCCGTCATTTCTCTTTAAAATTTCTCGTTGTTCTAATTCGTGACTGGTGTTTTGTTTTGCTATATCCTCTGCGCTTATGCGTTTGTCATTACATCATGCGTCGGTTAATAAAGTTTTAAATATGTTTTTTTTTTTTTTTTTTACAAAAACCCATCACTTCGCTTAAGAAGGCCTTTATTAACACCCTGGAGCTGCGTGGAGTACTTTTACGATGGATGGATGCACTTTTTTTTGCTTCAAAATCGGGCCCCCCATTCATTGCCATTATATAAAGCTTGGAAAAGCCAGGATATTTTTAAATATATCTCCGATTGTGTTTGTCCGAAAGAAGGTCGGATGGCTTGAGAGTAAATCATGGGATAATTTTCATTTTTGGGTGAACTAACCCTTTAAATCCTTAGTCAATATACCATCATTCTTTTTTCCAAAACGTGTTTTTGTACTACCCTAATTCACTATACCTGTTTGTATTTTAGACTGAGCGGGATGCTTTTCGCATGAAATTGCGTACTTGCATCACTCGTCCGTGCATGTCTCATCATATCCGTAAATGGAAAAAAAGTTGCTCCGGCTACTTTGACGTGTGTATGGTGTGGGAGGGGACTTGGTTAGTTGTCACAACAAGCGAGAAATGTCGAAATGGAGCAGCTAAATCTTGAATATATGGGAAATCACCCGTTTAAAAAAAAACACTGAATAGGGCTGGACGATTATGCCCTAAAATCAAAACCTCGATTAATTGAACATTTTGATGTTCAACACTCGATTATTTTGTTTCTGTCACAATGCAGCGCGGTAGCTCGATATAATAATACACATCCGATTGTCTAATCGCTTGAATGTCCAAACCATAAAACAAATACAACTGACAAAGTTTAGTGAAGACGCAAGGCTCACCACTCGCGCGCCATCACTATGTGTTGAACCGGCGTTCACCTCCGTGTTTTGCTTTCATGCCACTGACTGGACAGGACAGAGTCACGTGGCTACACACGCGGTAGTATGTTTTTAAGGGGGAAGTATTAACAGGATTAAATAACCGAAATAACCGACATGGGAAAATTACGTCGGTTAGAGGTTCTGAATTTCGGTTTCGATTACTTTTCGATTAATCGTCCAGCCCTAAGAGGGGAGTCTGCTGGCAAAAAGAGAACGTGACAGAGCTCGTAATAAAACAAGAATCAACATTGCCTTGTAGGGGTGTGACGAGATCTCGTGTCACGAGATCTCACGAGATTAAAATGTGACGAGATTTCTCGTCAAGGCGAAAAGTATTCTCGTGATATTGCCATGACAGTGTGTTAGGATGATTAGGAAAGAATATGCCACCGCTACGTTTACATTACGCCTCCACTGTCGTTTTGCTTTGTATTTAAATAAAAAACATTTAATTCGGTTGGATAACGGTCACCGCCACTCCATATTCACAGAGTACACGCAATCGCGAAAGTGAAAGTAAACACAAGCGCGCATTCAAACGCGATTTCAATACCCCACATTTTGAAAGCGGCTCCCTGATGAATACAAATATCTCTCAATATGAAAGCTATTTTAGGCTGGGCAGTGTAGTTGTAACCATCTCTTAGCTCTGTATCAAAGAAAAATTTGGTCTTATTTGCACTTTGAATATTAAGAGAGTGCGATTATGGTTGCACTTATTGTAAAGTGTTACCATAAAACTTAATAACAGTTTTCTCTTAATCTTATTAAGCACAAACAGTAAGGTTTCATTTGTTAACATTAGTTAATGCACTGTGAACTATCATGAACTAACAATGAATGACTATTTTTATTAACTAACATAAACAAAGATTAATAAATACTGTAGCAAATATATTGCTCATTGTTAGTTGATGTTGGTTAATACATTAATGTTAATAAATGAGACCTTATTGTAAAGTGTTACCATTTTTATTTATACTGTTTTTATTTCTATGATCAGTTTGTGGAAAGGAGTTCAGTTAGGAGGTCAAAAGTTGTAGAAGCTCATAAATCATGTACAGTAAGGTCTGAAGAGACTGAAATCATACAGAAGATAAGTCAGTCAGTTGAGTTAGTGGCAAAACCATTTACAGTGCTTGAGTATTGTTGTCTTCTACTACATATGATAATTCATACTCAGAAAGTAGTTCTGAAATGACATTCATTACAAGATGATTAGTTAAAACATTTCAAATACACCTGAAGAATATTTTTCTAGTCATGTATTTCGCCATTGAGGATTTCTTAAAAATAGTTTGTAAAAATCTTGTCTCGTCTCGTCTCGTGAGCTACCTGTGTCGTCACACCCATATTGCCTTGGCTTTTCAGAGATGAGGGATTTGAAATGTTGTAAAAGCGATGCAGAGATGGCATTTTTATTACTCAACGGGTGAGTAAGGTCTTTTATTGAAAAGCTAAATTGTCATATGTAGAGTTCACTGTAAAGCATTATCTATTGTGAAGGGTCATTTCATTATGTTTGTTGTAGCTCTGTGCTAGAATTTATTTTCAAGAAAGTACCGTGCCTATTAATGTGTATAGCTACAGTAAGGTCTTCAGCCAGTCAGCTTGACATCCTTTTCATCTAAACTGGTTACATCTCTTAAGCCTATATAGTGAATGTTTTATGAGCAGTAGGATAATCTCTCTTGTGAACCGCACAGTCACGCAGAGCCAAAGCACAACCAAAACAATGTCCTTCTGCAAAATGCATGCAGTTTTGTTTTTTTGTTTTGTTTTCTTTTAACAAAAATAAATAAACTCTAATAATGAAGTTCTCAAGAGGCATGTCTCACCAAAGATATTTTGTTCAAAAGTTTTTATTTGTTTTATTTATTTAATTTTTTTTATGAACACTTAAATTCAGCAAGCGTGAATAAATTGATCAAACTTGACAAACATGAAGACATTATGTTAGAAAACATTTCTACTTCAAATAACATTTGTGCACACACATACTACATTTTGATTAGGTCAAAAAGTTTTTGGTCTTATAACTTTTTATGCCAGCCTCCCATATAGTCCATAGTCCATTTGATATGCTTGAAAGGAGTGTTTGGATTTAACAGATTTTTTGTATTTTTTTTTTGTTGGTTCTCACAAGTTTTCTTGTTTTCTCAGGGAGTTTTGAGGGGTGACCTTGTCTAAACAGTATCTGGTTGATTTGATGTAGTTTCCTTAGAACTGAACAAAAAGTGCCAGTTGGAATATATAAACATTTGACAATCTTTCTGCATTATCTTTGCATTTGCTTTACTTGATCTCTACAGTCATCTATGGTCATTTTTACAGCTGTCCCTCAGATTCATAATCTGAATTCAAGCCCTAGACAACGAATCAGTTTTCTTGCCACTACAAACAAACATTTTTGAAGGAAAATTCTAAATATACATGGAATCAGTACATAAAACAACAAGTGCTCTTTGCCATCATGGCTATTTATCTGCAGCAAGAGGGCAATTGCCGGTCTATCTGGGTTCACGAAACCATTCAGGCTCAGAGTCTGCCTGGTGAGTTCCACCGTTTGCACACGGACACATATCATAAATTATAGGACAGTTGCTGACCACTAAAATGAGCTTCTCCTTCATCTTGCCTTGCGCTCTCCATTGAAATGAAAGGGATCGTGTTGCTTGTAGTGTGAACGGGGCTTAAAAATATTAATCAAATTGTACCATTATATCCAAACTTTTTTGTAAAAGGATGCAAACAGCATATTTTATTTTAATTTATATATTTTTTCTTTAAATATTTAATTTATAATGAATAAAAATGTAATTTAAAAATTATTTACAAATAAAAAATAAAACTGAAATATGCTGTTGGCATTCTTCTATAAAAAGTTTGGATATAATGGTACAATTTAACTAACATTTTCATATATCATGATGTTTACAGTAAAATGATTAAAACTGGTAAAACGGTTGATTTCATATTATATTCATTACATGTAGTGTTTAGTAATGTCATGTTTCTTGTAGATTTTATGAGCATGAAGTTTGTTGGTGAGATGCTGCGTATGTCTGGAGCGTTTTTCATCCGTCGGTCGTTTGGAGGAGATAAACTTTACTGGGCTGTGTTTTCTGAGTATGTGAAGACGATGCTCAGGGTAAGACCCTTCATCCAAACAACTGAACAAATGAGCAAATCAGGCAATTAGACTGTCCTTAATATAGGATGAAATACAGCTTCATATTGCAGTGGATTTAAGGCTTCTCACAAGGGCTGCTTCATAATCATGATTATTTTGGTCAATGTTGTAATCACGATTATTTAACACGATTTTGAGTGGGCCATATGACCAAAATCTTATGAGTATTTATTTATTGAAAGCAATATAGTATACATTTGCTCGAAATAAGGTTGCTATAACATCTCAATTTTAGATTCCAGTGAATTTTCATAATTCTCAATACCATTTTCAATACCACAGCAGATTGCTAAAGTAAGAAAAAAAGTCCTCAAAAATTATTAAAAATAAGCAGTCAGTCAAAGTCATTCAGTCAAGAGCAGTGAGTGATTTTGTCTTTGTCTTTTGTTGTTTGATTAACATTAGACTGCAGCAGGTTTATTAGGCTGCTGTCACTTTAAGACAAAATGCACAGATCCAATTTACTGATACATTCTATTTTCTCCCAACTGTTTACATTCACTTAAGACATAACCGACTGGGTTTAAGTGATACTCGCCAAACCAGGCATTTTGACACATTTCTGCATGTATTTAACTGTTTAGGCACACACACAAAGCTCAGTGTTTACTTTACTTGTCCACATTCCACCTGAGAAACAGCGCAAGTTCTCTTTCGCGCTTTTAATAGCTCATTTTAATATCAAGCACGTCTCATTTTACGAAAGTCACGTTACATGATTTTACTGATTTGCACATTAAGTTCGGGCTTTTAAGGAGGAGCAAAAGTGCACCGCTGTAAAGGAAAGGAATGGAATGGGGCACAATAATCATTTTATCTCAATTATTGTATTTTCATAATTGTCAGAAGCCAAGATCTAAATCGAAACACAATTTTAGTAATCCCACAGCCCTTCTTTTCACACTGCTCTTAACCCTCTTATAAACATGTAATTAGGAAGGCTTTTTACCTTTTGATCAAAACGCTGTTCACACAGGTTGATCCAGTGGGATTTTCCCTGTAATAAATGTACTGTAAGTAGGTTTGGATATAAGGATCTGCTAAATGACTACTAAATGCACATACCTGCATCCTTGACAGTTTAAAAATTATTAACCTGTTATATGTTGTTTTTTCAGAATGGTTATGCCCCAATTGAGTTCTTCTTAGAAGGAACTAGAAGCAGGACGTGCAAATCTCTTACACCAAAGACGGGTAATTTTACATGGACTATCGATTTGTAAATGTTTTTATACAATTTCAAAAACAGGCTGTCTGTGCTGCTGTGACATTTTTTTTTTTGGGTGTTTCATTTTGATAAAAGCTCTTTGCTGACTTCTGCATGTATTGTGCAGCGTCAAGGCTTTTCCTCACTTTTCAGCCTTTTTTATTGCTGCACAAATAATTCAAGGTGACAGAAAACATTTTTTTTGGTCTGCATTGCTTGTTCACAGGAAGTGAGATGCCAGCTAAATGAAATTTCACAGGATTTTCACAATTGAATCATAGTCCCAGAATGAAATATCAGCCCTGTCTAATTTATGGCACAGAGGTTCAAAACGACAGCTTGAAACCTGGAAAGCCTGACGGTGGCAGCTCATCAATCAAACGGAACAAAAGCAAATTTAGATGAATGAGAGAAACAAAATGGTCCACCTCTTTGAACACCGTTTTGTGTCAGCTTCATCTCCCACACTCTTTCTTTCTTCTTCTCCCTAAGGGTTGTTGAATATTGTGATGGAGCCTTTTTTTAAAGGAGAGCTATTTGACGTGAACTTGGTTCCTGTCAGCATCAGCTACGAGAGAATTCTGGAAGAAACTCTGTACGCACGTGAGCTGCTTGGTGTCCCGAAGCCAAAAGAGTCGACCTCAGTACGTGTGGCCTTCTTCTGCACATTATTATTCAATCATTATTTTTTGCAGACATACTGTATAACAACAAAATATACGCAGCAAGAAATATTCTCTTATTCAGTGTCTTGTTTTCCAGTAAAAAAAAAAAAAAACGTAGTTTGGACAATAAATCAACAAAGCGACAATCAATCAACAACAACACATACTTACTGTTCAAAAGTTTGGGGTCAGTAAGACTTTTTAATGTTTTTGAAAGAGGTCTCTTCTGCTTACCAAGGCTGCATTTATTTAATAAAAATAAAAAAAAAACAGTAAATAAATATTATTACAGTTTAAAATAACTTTCTTTTTTATTTTAATATATTTCAATTTAAAATGTAATTTATTCCTGTGATGCAAAGCTGAATTTTCAGCATCATTACTCCAGTCTTCAGTGTCACATGATTTTTAAGAAATCATTCTAATAAGCTGATTTGCTAATGTTGAAATGTTTGCTAATGCTGATTTATTAATGTTGAAAAGGTTGTACTGCTTGATATTTTTGTGGAAAACATGACACATTTTTTCAGATTCTTCAATGAATGGAAAGTTCAAAATATTTTCTGTAAAGAAACTTTTTTGTAAAAGTATTTTGATCAATTTAATGCATACTTGTTGAATAAAAGTATTGAGTATTATTTTCTTTGAAAAAAGAAAAAGAAAAAAACCTTACTGATTCCAAACTTTTGAATGGTGTGTAAATATGAAAACATGTACCTAGAAAGAATAAATCATTTAAATATTTTTCATATCACGAGTCCATATAATATAAATATATCTTAAATATTTGTATTTTTCTCACATCATTGACAAATATTCTTTCAGTGTTTCAGGCATAAAACCTCTGTGCTTGGATATTTACTTTTTTTACTGGAATTTATTTTTATTTATTTTTGGAACATCCAGACATTTTACTGGAAAGTAAAATGTTAGGTTCTTCAAACCACATCCCGGAATAACTGTCAAAGCGACAGGTCCATAAGATCAAACATTCTCTGGCTTATTTCATGTAAACAGGATTAGATTGCACCTTTTTAAGCGGAGGTGATACTTAAAGTCTTGACCCTTAAGAAACTTTAATTAATGCTGTCATGTAGCAAATCTGCTTCACAGGTAAAATTAAATGAATTGTTAGGTACAGCATTGAAATAAAAATGTAAAGCCTGTATAAATGCTAGAAAACATGAAATAATGGTAATAATTGGGAATTACGTGACAAACAATACACATTTCATTTATCTATTATAACTTTTATGTTGTTTTGGTCACTTGGCTGTTTTGCCACCAGCCAATCGCTGCATTGCTGATCATGGTTTCGAGTATCAATATATCTGCCCTTTCCAATGAACACACGAGCACGCAGTATTATCAGGCAACTTAATCCAGATATTTTAATCAAATCCACAAATTCGTTTAAGGAATCAAATTATCCAGACATTAGTTATGACGATTAGAAGATCTGGCATCTGTCAAATCATCTCATATGTATTAAGTGAGGAACGAAAAACGGATCCCAGAGAGTTAATTGTTCTGTTTTTGTTGACATCCATTTCTCAACTCTGTTTGTTTCTCTCAGGGTCTGTTGAAGGCCCGACGGATCTTGAGTGAGGACTATGGCAGTATGCATGTGTACTTTGGTCATCCTGTATCTGTGCGCAGTCTGGCAGAGGGAAAAATAAACCGCTCTCAGTACAACCTGCTGCCAAGGTATGACACCTGGGGCCTGTTTCAGAAAGGAGGTTAAATGAAAACTCTGAGTATGTTAACCCTGAAATGAGGGAAACTCTGGGTTTTCCATTTCAGAATGGAAGGTATGTCAAACCTGAGAAAGCAGGTTAAGTCAAGCCTGTTTCTGAAAGAGAGGTAACTTATACTCAGAGTCAGTTACCTGTGTACCTAACCTGTCGAGGGCAGGTTTTCTTCGGTAAACACAGAGTTTCCTTCGGTCTCCTCCCCCTTTTTAAAGTGCTAGTGATGTTTAAATAGTTCACTCATTCATTCACACTGCAAAAATGCTTTTCTTACTGAGTATTTTTCATCCTATTTCAAGTACAAATATCTAAAAATACTTAAATAAAGATGGATTTTGCATATAAGAAAATGAGATAAGATATTTAGTCTTGTTTCTTGGGGGGATCTAAATTAAGTGCATTTTACAGTATTTAAGTGAAATTATCAATATCTGCCAGTGTGGTAATAAAAATAATCTTAATGCAAATGGAAAACAAGATTATTTGGAGTGTCTATTACTAGCAGGGTTCGTACGGTCATGAAAAACCTGGAAAAGTCATGGAATTTTAAAACAGCGATTTCCAGGCCTGGAAAAGTTTTGGAAAAATAAATAAACCAGAAAGTTTTGGAAAAGTCATGGAAATTTGTTTCAAAATATTTATGTAATAGAATATATGTTTGTGATAATATTGGTTAAACAAACTTTGAAACTTCGTAAACATACTTTGTTTATACGATCCACCCGCGTGCCGCATATAACCAATCACACGCGTTTCTGTCGAGCGTGATGGCCAATCAGAAGCGTTCAGATTAGTCATCGCTGAAAAGAAGAGTTTGGTTCATTGCGCGTGCTTTGTCTGAATTCTGACTAAAACTGGCGAATTTTCCCATAATCAACAAAGTGCAGATTGGATGTAAGAGATTCATGTCGCAGTGTCATCAATTTCCGTGATTGTAACAGGAGTGTTTGTGAAAGTGCTTAAACTCGCACTACACTCAAGTTATTGACAGCTTCACAATCGGTCTGCTCTCTCTGTATAAGTTTATTCCAGTTAATATAATTTATTCATCATGCTGGTAAGATCAAATAAAGTCTTCATTTTCTAATGCGTAAAAAGCATTTAAATAATTCATAAATGGTTCTAAGATTTGAGAAACATTAAACAGTCCGTGTAAAGAAACATTTATGCTATTTCAGGTGCAGCTTCTGTTCCACCTTTGCAGTGTAAAGATGGCTTTTGTTTTGTTAATGCTAAAATTTTATTGGTAACAGTCTATATAGTGTTCTGATTGATTTAAGTAACTGGTTAAAGTTAAGTATTTGATAAACGACAACACAGATTTAATCATAAAAAAACTGCACTTATAAATAAATAAAATGCCTCTGGAAATCAATTGCAAGGTGCCCATATTGGAAATTTTTTTGTCTGACCCTGACATGGGGTAATGTCTGGCAGTTGCAGTTTGTATAGGTGTAAATTGCAGAAATGAATAAATAAACTCAAATGTTTTTGGAGACTTTAAATAGGGATGTTATCTTGTTGATGATTTATGGTTTTACAATGAGATTAATGGTAAATAGGACTAGGAGGCAAAGCTGTTTTTCAATCTTCTTAGTTACCAAATTTTGTATTCCAAAAGTTTCTCTAGCCCCGCAACCTTGTAAAGTTACTGTTAGTGTTACTGTACACTTTTTTAAGATCATTGCCTCCCATTGATGTCTGTTAATCTGTTGCTAGGGTCAGACAGTATTTTATATAACCGTCTTACTGGTGTCAGCGTTTATTTTGTATTAAACTACATAGCTTGTCATTATTTAATATATTCTGTGATTTGACATTTGAACATGGAGTTTTATTCTTATTTTACATGTAAACATACACAAGCGTTTCATGGAATGTTAGGTCATGAATATTTGCCGAAAAGTCATGGAAATGTATTGGTAGAAATGTGTATGAACCCTGTACTAGGTGCAAATTTACAGTAGCTCCGCCCACCAATGTCATACCAGGTTAAAATTAATATACGCTCTTGTAGCTGCAGTGGTGTAGGTAGTAGTGTAGGTAGTAGTGTGTCGGATGCGGAAAATTAACTTGTGATGTGATTGACTGGGTTCGAATCCGCCTTCTGCCGAGCTCGCTATTCTCCCTTTTCCCATCACATATCACATCAGAAAGGCATTTATTTTCAATAAAAATGAAGTAAATGTTCTAAAAGTGGAAGTAAATTGCCTAACGAGTGTTTTAATAATGATAAAATCATTTAGTCTTTTTATTGCATCCTTTTAAATTATAATTTTTTTCTTCTTCTTTTTTTGCATGTGGGATACCATGAAAATGAATATTAGTTCAATCAGTTTTCATCTGTGACATTATAACAGTGATAAGAATTAAACTTGCATTGACTCAGAAGTATGCGGACGTCCTTTTGTCACGTGCTGTTGCAATGGTGAATCGTAATATCGGAGCTCCATTGATGATGGCTTTTCATAGTCGTGGTGCATGTGCTTAACTCCGAGTCAACCTACTCAGAGTCGATTGAACTAACTCAATTCAGCTGTTCTGAAACAGAAAACTCAAGAGTTTCCCATTTCAGGGTAAGTCAACTCAGAGTTCAAGTTTTAACTCAGAATTGGTTGAACCTCCTTATTGAAACGGGCCCCTGCAGTTTTGCACTAAAGGTCAACGTTATTCACACGAAGCAGCCACATAGCGGGATTCGACCACCATGTTTTTTCAGTTTTCTGATCCTTGTTTAATAATGTCACAGTAAATGTTAATTAATAAAAAAAAAGTTGAGTTTTCAGAAAGATGATCAAATTATTTACATTTTTGCATTTTGCCAGACATTTCTATCTAAAGCAACTTGCAGTGTGAGAAGTGCTTCTTGGGAGTGTTACTGGAAAATTTATAATCAATGATGTT
>RJVU01038599.1:743975-759228 GCA_003731715.1 Anabarilius grahami | reverse complement strand
TTTTTTTTTTTTTTTTTTTTCATTATTTTAAAAATATATTAAAATTTTTTAAATATCTTAAAATAGAAAAAGGTTGTTTTAAATTGAAATAATATTACACAATATTGCTTTTTTTCTGTATTTTTGTTCAAATAAATGCAGCCGCCTTGGTGAGCAAAAGAATGTTGTTGTTTTTTGTTTTTTTTTTGTTTTTTTTATCTAACCGACCTCAAACTTTTGGATGGTAGTGTATATTTATATTTATCCATTTACATTCAATATTATCTTTATGTGTAGTAAATTAATATTGATCTAATTTATTGCCAATTTATTTTCTACAGTCAGATTTCAGCCACAATATGAGTTTAATTGAAGCACCCTGTTCTCTACAAAGTGAAATATCAGGTTGAACCTCACGACTGAATTAGAGTTTTTTTTTGTTTGTTTTAATCAGGTACATTCCTCAGAAACCCAGCACAGACACTCATGAGTTTCTGAACGATGCCGCATTCCGTCTGGTCCGCATACAGGAGGAGAACATGGTTCTAAAGCCCTGGGTTCTCATCGCCACACTGCTGCTACAGAACCCTGACGGCCTGGACCTCTCCTCTCTCACGGAGCAGACAGACTGGCTTAGACATCTGGCACTGGCATTTGGAGCGTTCTTGGACTGGCCTGGTAAGAGAAGCACGTAGTCAAAACCTCAGGTTGACCACTTTCTAAGGAAGAACTAATCACTGGATTTGCCAAAGCTAGTGTGAGAGGTTCATGGCATGCTTGAAAGTGATCCAGTGTTTTGAGTCTGAGACACTTAAAGGATTAGTTCACTTTCAAATAAAATTTCCTGATAATTTACTCTCCCCCGTGTCATCCAAGATATTCATGTCTTTCTTCAGTCGAAAAGAAATTCAGGTTTTTGATGAAAACATTCCAGGATTATTCTCCTTATAGTGGACTTCAATGGCCTCCAAACGGTTAAAGGTCAAAATTACAGTTTCAGTGCAGCTTCAAAGGGCTTTAAACGATACTAGACGAGGAATAAGGGTCTTATCTAGCGAAACAATCTGTCATTTTCGAAAAAGATACAACTGTATATGCTTTATAAACACAAATGATCGCCTTGCATGTGCTTCCGCCAAAACCACACTTTCGTATTCTTCAAAAAGCTTACGCTGTATGTCCTACGCGTTCCCTATTCAACTTATGGAAAAAACAACTGGCGCTGCGTTCGTTCCGTAAGTAGAATAGGGAAGGCATAGGACATACAGCGGAAGCATGTGCAAGGCGATCATTTGTGTTTATAAAGCATATACATTTAAAAAATATTTTCAAAAATGACCGATCGTTTTGCTAGAAAAGACCCTTATTCCTCGTCTGGTATCGTTTAAAGCCCTTTGAAGCTGCACTGAAACTGTAATTGTGACCTTCAACCGTCTGGAGGCCATTGAAGTCCACTTTAAGGAGAATAATCCTGGAATGTTTTTATCAAAAACCTTAATTCTTTTCGACTGAAGAAAGAAAGACATGAACATCTTGGATGACATGGGGGTGAGTAAAATTTATCAGGAAAAATTTTGTTTGAAAGTGAACTAATCCTTTAAGGCCCCAATATACTCAAGGCAAAGTTCTTTTTCGTTCTTCGCTTAGGGGCAAAAAGAAGTTGGAAATACCTTTGCAGTGATATACTGTTAACGAACATCCCGACGTCACCTACACTGCTGAGAGTGACGTTTAGTGAATATGTAAATATGTTCTGTATGCTTTCCTCTCAGTAACAAAAATAAACACACAACAAAAATGACTGCCGATAAGAAAGCATCTGATAAAGGCGACGTGAATATGTTTGCACCAGCTCTGCAATTCAGCGCTCCAATCAAGTTACGTCACATTTATTTATATAGCACTTATACAATACAAACGGCAAACGATCAAAATAAACTTTAATGCAAAAAAAAAAAAGTGAAACAATAGATTACTGTTTCGTACTAAACGATGCCCTCTGCGTCGTGTTCTTCTGACGCCAGGCTTGATTTGTCTTCCAAACTCGAGGAAAACTCGAAGAGACTGATGAAGTTGCTTTGCATACATTGAGAACGGTCAGGGACGTTTACAGGATCACATGGATGATTAAGGTACGAATAGCAGTGGGAGTGGCACATAAAAAATAATTAGTTCAGACGGGAAAGAATGTACCTCTCGCTAGCTAAGCTTTCTAGAGACATGTTTCTTATGTATATGCAACAATTATTCGCTGAGTTTCGGATCGTTTTTGAAACGCATTTCAGAAAGAAATCCACAGAGACTGTGCACCCTGTTTATTTTCTTTACAAAAGCATGTCGTTTTGCTGTTATTATGAGTGCACACAAATAAAAGAAGACATTCTTTAGTTTAAATTGATGTATTACTTTTATCTGTATGACAAAATGTGACAGTATTTTAAGTTAATTTTGCTTCTAATCCAGCAAAACGCGCCGGCACGTTTGCCGACCCCAGAGTGTTAAAGTTTATTTTGATCGTTTGCCGTTTGTATTGTATAAGTGCTATATAAATAAATGTGACGTAACTTGATTGGAGCGCTGAATTGCAGAGCTGGTGCAAACATATTCACGTCGCCTTTATCAGATGCTTTCTTATCGGCAGTCATTTTTGTTGTGTGTTTATTTTTGTTACTGAGAGGAAAGCATACAGAACATATTTACATATTCACTAAACGTCACTCTCAGCAGTGTAGGTGACGTCGGGATGTTCGTTAACAGTATATCACTGCNGAAGAGACTGATGAAGTTGCTTTGCATACATTGAGAACGGTCAGGGACGTTTACAGGATCACATGGATGATTAAGGTACGAATAGCAGTGGGAGTGGCACATAAAAAATAATTAGTTCAGACGGGAAAGAATGTACCTCTCGCTAGCTAAGCTTTCTAGAGACATGTTTCTTATGTATATGCAACAATTATTCGCTGAGTTTCGGATCGTTTTTGAAACGCATTTCAGAAAGAAATCCACAGAGACTGTGCACCCTGTTTATTTTCTTTACAAAAGCATGTCGTTTTGCTGTTATTATGAGTGCACACAAATAAAAGAAGACATTCTTTAGTTTAAATTGATGTATTACTTTTATCTGTATGACAAAATGTGACAGTATTTTAAGTCGATTTTGCTTCTAATCCAGCAAAACGCGCCGGCACGTTTGCCGACCCCAGAGTGTTAATATGTACAGATTTTACTAGTTGGGCTTTTCCCAGACTGAGATGTGTGATTATTGTAAAATTTTTCAGTCAAAAATGAGTGAACAGCACCACATAAAAAAAAAATCACTGTCAGTGTCGCTAGCAATTAGAATTACAACTTCTACTATAAAGCGGATCTCCAGTGTGTGTTTTTACTTGTCTGACCTTGACCTTCAGAAGACATGAACCAGAGAAGATTTACATGTCAAAGAAGGCGGAGCCTCAGGGCCACACCTGCCTATTATGTAATTCCTGAAACTCCAGAAACAAACTTCATTTGTTTAAAATTACATCACACCAGTTTGTTCTTCGATTTCGCTTGAAGCATATCAGTGCCTTTAGACTATGTTCACACTACATACAAATATGAGTTGATTTGGAAATTAAGCCTTTTCTCATGATTATCATTTTGCCTCGTTCCAGTACTAAACTTACAAGGCCCATGAGATAATATAAGCAGCATTTAATGCGTCTTGTGCACATTCATACATATACTACTGTGTCCGCTGACTTGTTCACTCATTCTCTGCATACAGTAGTGAATATTACAGTTTGCCATATTACAAAATTGAAAATGAGTGTGTTCAGACACAGCTCCAGACACACTTTATGATTTAAGTTCACATATCCCATGTGATGCAAAAAACGAAATCTAACTTTTTCAGACTGAAACAGATTCTGGCTTTTAAACTACATATGGTGGGTTAGTAAATATTGAATTTTTTTTTTTTGCTGTTCGGACTTGAACTGATTTAAGTTGTATACAGCTGAAGATTGATTTTCATGTCATGCATATTAATTGCATGCTAACACTTTACAATAAGGTTCAATTCATTAACATTAGATAATACAGTTAGCTAGGTGTCATAGCTAACACCGTAGCCCCCCCGCAAACCAGTGAAGCACAAACCATGCCCCTTAATTGAAAACCACACCCTGCAGTGATGACTCGCGTCTATGACTCGATTTCATTGGTCAGCCCTGTCACAGCACTGATTAACCACAGAAACCCAAAATACAAAAGGGATGCACAAGTGTGTATACAAAAAAAAGTTTGGGTTCAGTAAGATTTACTTAAAGCATTAATGTATAATGCATTATAAAGGTATTCATAATGTACATTATAATGCATCTTTTCTTAAATAATTGTAACCAAAGTTAAAATGCGTTATAACATTTGCAGATTCCTTGTTATATCTGAAATTGGTTGTTTGTCAAGTGTTTTAATGCATTATACTTTCTAATGGCGTAACATAAGTATTAAAATATATTATAACTGTGGTTACAATTATTCAAGAGAACATACAATGCATTATAATATGCATTACAAGGCATAATTAATGCATTAAAAATACTTTTTATAATGCATTATACATAAGGCTATTACCTTAAAAGTGGTAATAAAGTGTTACCGGAAAATCTTACATTTATTAATCTTGGTTAATGTTAAATTATACATATACTAATACATATTTATCATTATTGCAATATAAACAAACATGAATTAACAATCAACAACAATATATGAAAACTGCACTGAAAAAATGTTCTCTCTGATTATTAACCAAAAGACCTATATGAAATCATATCCATTATTTTATTACATACAGGTAAACTTTTTGTATCATTGAATAAAGATCTCTAAATTTGAAAGTCAAGCAGCTAGAGTCGTATGAAATTGTATCCGATTATCATATCATGTTCTTCAAATTTTCTCAGTATGGCAAAAATTATCATGCATATCTCCAGGATATGCAGAATCTGCTTGGATAAAGGAAATACACTCAATGAATAATTCATTGCAGAGAAATCCAATAGCTTAATCGAGCTTACTTGACCTTAATTTGAACAATCCCCAATAATATGATCTCTCTGTCTCTCTCTAGATCACACGGCCTGCAGTGAAGTCATCAGCGGTAGTTTAGCGCTGCACAGACACCTGTTGATTGTGTCCGCGGGGCACGTTCAGCTGAACGTCACGGAGGCGCTGCAGGTTGACACCACGCCAGAGGAAGCGGTGTTTCACCGAGCCGTCGTTGTGCTCTCTTGTGCCTCCTACAGGAACCAGATCCTGCACGTGTTTCTGAGACCTGCTCTGTTAGCAGTGGCCATGCAAAGTGCCAACTCTAATAGTAAAGGTGTGACAGAAAAATATATATATTCTTTTTATAAACGCTTTTGCTGCTTTTATCCTGGATAACCAATCACAGAGTAATTTGTGTTCTAGATGACATCTACAACTGTTTCAGCTTCCTGAGAAACATGTTCTCCAATGAATTTATTCTTTGCCCTGGGGACTCTGTTCAGGTTCGAGCACATTCACATACTGTTTTTTGATTTGTTGCTGAAACTTTGAGTTTGAACATTGAGAATCATTTGATTCAAAACTAAATCGTGGCTGTCTGATGTGAAAATCAAATCCCATTAAGATTCTCACCTCTAGTCTGTAATGAAAAATTTTCTATGATTTCTTATTGTATGTATATGTGTGTGTTTTTGTAGGACTTTGAAGAAGCATGTTATTTGCTCATGAAGCGTGGAGTGTTGCAGGTATTGGAGCATGAAATTGTGATGTCAGCGAGCGGTCACAGCACCCTCGCTTTCCTGTGTGCAGTTCTAGACCCCTTCCTGCAAGGATACCAGGTGACACCTTACACACAGTGTGCAAATGTACACTACACTTAAAGGGATAGTTCACCCAAAAATGAAAATTTTATGTTTATCTGCTTAAAAATCTTACTGACTTTAAACTGTTGCACAGTAGTATACAAATTTTAGTCAGTAGCTATGTTTCCATTCAAAGTTGCAAAATTAACTTATGCGCAAATATATGGAATATTGCGTAAAATATTCAAGCACCGTTTTCATCCGATATGCTCAAGAGAATAAAATCGTCACTTCCTGGGAAATTGCGTAAAATATCTGTAATAAAAATGGAAGATGCTGTAATCGAGGAAGCCAATGTGTTGTTGTTTTTTGTACATCATAAACTACGTGCGCCTCAGAGCGTGCTAACGAAACGCAATAAACGCTGTCACGTTCTGCATTCTGAGGCAGATGCCTGATGTTTGATAACGTAATCGTTATCGGGACGAGACGGTTCTGGGAGGTCATACCAAATCATATAAATGACAGACTTTGGCTCAGGCATTTCAGAATGACCAAAGCAACATTTGAAATGCTGTGCATTGAAATTGGCCCACTGGTTAGTCCATTTATCACATCACATCCTCTGTTGAGGCAGTTTTTTTGTTGGGCTTTGAGAGATTTATTTAGTAAATGTGTTTCTATCATAGTTTATGCACATGTCTTCTTATTGGATAAAAAAATTATCCACCTCAATTAAGCGTATACGTTTTTTTTTGTGTGTGCAGTTTTAGAATTTATGCACATCTTGCCATTTCCATCTAGCTTTTTTATGTGATATCCCAAAATCTGCAAAAAGATAGGTAGATGGAAACCTATTAGTGAGCTAGTGAGTTGTCTGTAGGAATAGTTAACTATTTGGTCCTGTATAATTATGCTTATTTCACACAGTTTCTGCCAATCTCATGTTAATCTTGAGAACCTATAGAGTAGTAGTGCATCCTTCATATCTCCGAAAAGTCTTTAGTTTGATCATATTTATAAAAGATAGATACGCTGTACCGAGTCTTTCCCCAAACAGCCGTGCGCCTGGAGATGTGCCGTGTGAGCGGAGCTAAAGAGTGACGAGCACACACAGCTTTTGCATAGCGATTGTCTGCAAGCTATCAATGGTCAGCTAAACAAATGTATTTAAACGCACACAATACACCATCGCATTATCCATGGATAACTTTTGAATCACTATAATGAATATAGCGTATAGTGAATGATTAATAATGAATTTATGAATTCACTACGTTCGTGTTGTTTACATTATATGCACTTAGGCGCTTTTTGCCTACAAAACAGACATTTGAAGCAGTCTTACTCACCACCTGTTTCCGACTCATGACCGGGATCATTATCGCTGTGACCACTCCATCTTTCAAGCGTGGAACTGGGCCTTGTTTATAAAACCATAAGCGCAGATCCTGAGGGCTCAAGCAGTCACGGAAAAACGCGAGATATTCTCCATTCATTTTAACCAATAACAAAATGATTGCAACTATCAGTTTCTATGGTTATTTTAATAACAAATATCGAGAGCGCATCAATGTAATGCGTGAGAACAAATCTCTCAGCTCAACTTAATGCTGGGTTCTTTGGGAAGCAAGGTTATCTTTCCCTCACAACCAGAAACACACTTCTTTGGTGACATTGTTGATTTCATGGTCTAAAAACAAAGTGACAAATCTTTCTCGAGCAAGTCCTGTGCAGGGCTGCTGATGACTTCCGTAAAGCCGAACGAAGCACGTTGATGGGCTCTCGTCGATGTGTGCGCGCACGCTTTTCTGGGAGAAGTGAACAAGGAATTCCGCCCTTTATTACATAATAAAGGGCCATACTCAAAAAAAAAAAATGTGCGAAGTTTGTGAGCAATCTGAAGAGTATTTTTGGCACAGAAATAACTCCGTTATACGTCCAATTTGTGATTTGAGACTTTGGCCATGTTTAGCATGAGAATCCAACTCTTTAACAGTAAAAATAAGTTAGAATGCATGAAATGGCATTAAACCCCCCCCCCTTAAAGGGATATTTCACCCCCAAAATGAAAATAATCCTATAATTTACTCACCCTCAAGCCATAGGTGTATATGACTTTCTTCTTTCATCCAGATAGCAAAATTCTGTTTTTACTGTTATTTCTATTCCTTATGTTCTATTTTTATTATTCTTCTTTATGTAAAGCACTTTGAATTACCATTGTGTATGAAATGTGCTATACAAATAAAATTGCCTTGCCTTGCCTTGCCTTGCCTTCTTTCAGCCAAACACAATCGGAATTATATTAAAAAATATCCTGGCTCTTTCAAGCTTTATAATGGGAGTGAATGGTGCCATTTTTTTGAAGCCCAAAAAAGCACATCCATCCATCATAAAAGTAAACCATACAGCTCCAGGGGGTTAATGAAGGCCTTTTGAAGTGATGCATTTTTGTAAGAAAAATATCCATAATTATACCTTTATAAACTGTAACCGCTAGCTTCCGATAATGGCCTCCCATGTGTTCATGAGAGAGTCGAGTTTCTGCATATGATGTAGGACGTAGACATAGCGTAAGTTAACGGAAGCCAGTTATTATAGTTTAAAAAGTTATAAATATGAATGTTTTTCTTACAAAAACACATCTTTGCTTCAGAAGGCCTTTTTTAACCCCATTTAGCATGATGGATGAATTTGCTTTTTTGGGCTTAAAAAAATGGTACCATTCACTCTCATTATCAAGCATGGAAGACCCAGGATATTTTTTAATATAACTCTGATTGTGTTTGGCTGAAAGGAAAAAGACAAACACCTATGATGGCTTGAGGGTGAGTAAATTATGCAATAATTTTCGGTTGAACTATCCCTTTAAGGTGTTTTCACTTAGCACACATTCTTAGGTTCAGAAACTGCTATTGCAGGTCATATTAAGTTTGTGTGTGTCTTTGTGCAGGTGGTGTGCCGCTATCTGTGTGAGGAGACAAATGAGAACCTGACGGAGAAAGAGTTTATTCCTGCTGTGAGGAACTTTGCACTGAAACTCATATTAGCAGGTAACACAGGATGACAGTGTTTTGGCTTTTTACATATCAGGTCCTGTTTACACTTAGTATTGACATCTATTTCAGGTTATCTGATTATGCATCTCCTGTGCCGTGTATGCTTGTGATTAGATTTTGTAGAGGTGTAATTGTCTCAGACCTCAAAAAGCTGATTTTGCCTGAGGTTACATCTTCTGTTTTGTCTCTGTGTTTGTCATCGTGGCATCAGGCCGTCTGAAGTGTTATGAAGCCTTATCCTCAGACCTGCAGAAGAACACTCTAGCAGCTCTCTTGAGGCTCAAAGCCGTGAGGAAGATCAAAGTGTAAGTCCATCTACATATAGTCTTTAGGGCTGGGTTGAAAATGTTGATTTCTCAATTTTAATTGATTTTCATTTTAATGAACGGATATCGACTATATACTACTAGTTCTCTACTTCTAGTTATAGCATGAAATAAACATGAATGAACATTAGAAGGTACATTGAAAGATACAGTACAGCTTACCAAAATGAATCATGTCTCATGTAATCGCTTAATCAGTGTTTCAACCTCAGAGAGACAGCAATAAAACAGCTTGTAAGCAATGTCACGTAACAGCACATTTACCTCAGAAAAGTGTAGCAAATGGGAGATATGAATAGTTCATTATAACTCATTATAATTCATTATAAATATTTGGATCAGTTGTACGAATCAACATAATGTAGTAGAATTAATATCACAATCAATTAATCTGTTCCTCCAGCTAGCACTTTGTGGCCACAGAAAATGAACTCTTTTTTACTGTGTAAAGTACTTCTCAGAGCAGTGTTGCCAAGTCTGCGGTTTTCCCGCGGAATTGGGCTACTTTTACACTGATGCCACAGGTTGTTTTTCATGCCCGCGGGTTGAATCGACCCAAAATAACATGATATTTAGTCCCTGGAATGCGGATTTTACCAGGGGAGCCCTGCCAAAAACGCAAATTTTACCCCCCGAAACGCAATTTTTACCATGGGACCCCCCCAAAGTGCCATTGGGCTAGTTTTGGGCTAGTTTTGAGAAGCAATTGGGTGGGTTTTGTTGTGAAAACCTGGCAACAATGAAGCATGTAGCTGTGGTCGCATCGTTGTTTTGCAAGCAGTGACCATAGAATCAACAAATTAATGTAAATGTGCACAAAAGTTTTATTTGACTAAATTGGGAACACATAACTAGTCTAAACAAACACATAAACAATCACGCATGCATGGACAAAATGAAAAGTGAAAGTGAATGAATGAAACCGAAACAGGGGTCAGTCAGTTAAACCCCCTGAACAAAGCCATCAGTTTCTTAGATTTAAAGCACCTTGGTAACAAAGTGACTACAGCTTATACTAAAACTCTGTTTAGTTAATCAAATTTACAATATAATTGCAATGCCGTAGCTGTTGAACGAGTGTCCTTGAGTAGTCTTGGACAAAAGCCTTGATGGTTCAATAGTTCGATGATAATTCTGACTCAGTTGTTGTTGGGAGAGTCCTCGCTCCCGGGTGGAAAGTTACAACGTGGCTTGTGTAACTTTGTCTGCGGGGTGGTGTCACGGTAGGACTGGATGTTTCCACTCTTTTCCCACATGAACAACCCAAAGAAGAGGCAGGGTCACTGAGATAGTGGCTTTTAACTTCTGCAGAGGTCACACCTCTTGAGATTGGCTTGTCCAATGAAAAGGGTGTAATTTCAAGCAGGAAACATTTCTTTGTTTGGAAGCTGACTCATTTGCATGATCAGATTGGGCTGTCAGTTTTTTTGTCCTCTTATACTCTGATTAATATAACAATCATAAAATGCATATTATGAGGAGGAGATGTACTCCAATGTGTAGTAAATTAAACAAGGATCATTTTGAAACATGATAAGGTAAATTTTACATTATCTACCATTAAGGTTACATTATCTACCTACTGATAAGGTTACATTATCTAATAATTCTGTCATAAGGCATGCATAAAACAGTATACAATACAAAAGACAATATGCAAAATAGTACTAATAGACACAGTGTTCTGGGGATATGCATGTTCATTCGGTTTGTCTATGAATTAATGAAGAGAAGTCTTTTTTTTGGGCATTACACATACTGTATGTTTCAATAGGGTATGACGTGAAAGTGAACTCCCCCTAAAGTCCTTTAGGTTTTAAAACAGTCTTATCTTGCTGATGTGCCTTTTGTTTCTATGGTAACCAAAGCCTGGTGCTACATCTGGGGTTAGCTGCAGATTGGGGTTTGCTTGTTGGGAGAGGGGTATTGTGGATTATTTGTTAAATGTGACAAATAATTGTGTGTCTGATCTGTCTCAGGGGCCGCTTACACAACACCGTTTTTAACTAAAAACAGAAAACTTTTTATGTGTTTTGGTTGTTTATTTACACGACAACGGTGTTTTGGGGGCCTGAAAAATCTAACTTTTGAAAACAGGTTTCAAAGAGCAAGTTTTTGAAAACAATACCTTTATCGTCTCTGTGTAAACTACAAAAATTGTGAAAATGGTGATGATTATTACGTGTTCATTCTATAAGTGCGTAGTGTTTCTTTACAAAGTGACATCGCCAACTACTGGACTGGCATGCATAATACAGTGGTTTTAGTTATTTTCGTGGATCTGTGTGAACGGGTATCGTTTTGACAATGTTGTCATCTGTATGCATTGTGATAAACGCAAAGGAATAACTTTTTCATTTTTAGTACATTGTTGTCGTGTAAACGTACACTAAGTCACTACAAAAGTCATTCAATAAATATATGCACTATATTACATATTCATTATATATTTTTTTCTTAACATGTCTTTTAATATTTAATAAGTCTGAATAAATGTTTGAATAAAACATCTTTTTATGACAGCCACCGTTTAAATGTTTAAACATAATTATGTAACTAAAAAGTAATTTTTTTTCTTTGAGGAAAAATTGACGTACTGTCTGATATATATCCAAATGAATCAAAATCTCATCAAATTGTGAAATTTGTGTCAATGCCCAGCCCTAATAGTCTTTATTTGGTAACACTTAATGTTCATTAGTTAACTACATTAATTAACATGAACTAATAATGAACTAAACTTCTACAGCATTTATTAATCTTTGTTAATGTCAACATATACTAATACATTATTAAAATCAAGAGTTGTATTTGTAAACATTAGTTAATGCACAGTGAACTAACATGAACAAACAATGAACTGCTGTATTTTATTAAAGGATTAGTCCACTTTTAAATACACTTTTCCTGATAAATTTACTCACCCCCATGTCATCCAAGATGTTCATGTCTTTCTTTCGTCAGTCGAAAAGAAATGAAGGTTTTTGATGAAAACATTCCAGGATTTTTCTCCATATAGTGGATTTCAATGGCTGCCAACAGATTGAAGGTCCAAATTGCAGTTTCAGTGCAGCTCAAAGGGCTTTAAACGATACCAGATGAGTAATAAGGGTCTTATCTAGCGAAACGATCGGTCATTTTCGAAAAAATACAACCGTTTATGCTTTATAAACAAAATATCCCCTTGAACGTACTTTCCGCTTCCGCATTCTTCATAAGGCTTACGCTGAATGTTCTACGCCTTCCCTATTCTACTTACGGAACGAACGCGGCGGCAGTTTCGTTTTTTTCCATAAGTAAGGCGTAGAACATTCAGCGTAAGCGTTATGAAGAATGCGGAAGCGGAAAGTACGTTCAAGGGGATATTTTGTTTATAAAGCATAAACAGATCGTTTCGCTAGATAAGACCCTTATTACTCATCTGGTATCATTTAAAGCCCTTTGAGCTGCACTGAAACTGCAATTTGGACCTTCAATCTGTTGGTAGCCATTGAAATCCACTATATGGAGAAAAATCCTGGAATGTTTCGACTGACGAAAGAAAGACATGAACATCTTGGATGACATGGGGGTGAGTAAATTTATCGGGAAAAGTGTATTTAAAAGTGGACTAATCCTTTAACGTTAACAAAGATTAACAAATACTGTAACAAATGTATTTTTCTTGGTTAGTTCATGTTAGTTAATACATTAACTAATGTTAACAAATTAACCTTATTGTCAAATGTTACCATTTAATTCATTAGATATGTTATAGGCTTTTGAAATGTTATGGTTTTTTAACTGTGAACTTCTCTCACAGTGGAGATCAGGTGGCGTTGAAGGTGAACAAGATTGCAGTGAACTCACTGGAGGATACGCTGGGTAAGAGTAATGTCATCAAAATAGCATGCGTTCAAGTATGGCAGTGTTTGGAGTTGCATTGAAACAATAATGTAAATATTTCTGCAGTATATAGTATGTACAGTGTACTGTGCATAGTAAGTTGCATGGGATAGTTAATTTTTTTTGTCACAAGTACAATTAAAGAATTTTTGGTAACACTTTTTTTTTTTTAAGTGCCATAGTTGCACGTTACTACATGTACTTACTATAGTAATAACAGTAAATTATGCATAATTACAAGTAACTAACCCTAAACCAAACCCTAACTGTAACTCTATAGTAAGTACATGTAGTTAATTAATATTACTCAGTACTTATTTTAGTAATTACAGTGTAACTACGGCACTGTAAAATAAAAGTGTAACAGAATTTTTTATAGAGATGTCATGTGTATTAAAAATAGTTTAGTCTTTTTTCCTTCAAGCTGAATTTCAAGTGTTTGTTTATTGTTATATTGAGCATGTGAAGCTAATATGGTAATACATTTAAATACAACTAAATATATAACAGGTAAAATGTAAACCAGTCAATGGTATTTATAAATGAAATAATTATAAATAAACTAAACAAAAAGTAAATTGTAGTTAATCTGGAGACATTTTGGCCCTGCTGCTGAGCAGATATTTTATTGCTTGCTTTTAAAATTCCTCTTTAACTCTTTCCCATTTTCACAAAAATTTGATGACACCTAGAATATTTTGTTGTATGAATATCTGAACATTCTATCGAAAGAAAAAACAGAGCCAGCTTTAAAAAAAAAAATTCTTCTATAGCTTAATGCACTCTTTTTTTTTTTTTTGTTTTTATTCCATGAAAACATTTTGAACAAAAAGCTGAGAAAATAGCATTTTTGTCAAAGGCTACGTCCAGATCGGATTCAGAATAATGATCAAAACACAGATGGAGCAGTTCACTTCCATCAACACCCCCAAAGCTTGTACAGTCCTATACCTCTTCTTGGGTTCAACATTTCAATTGGTAGCATTAGGCAGTTTAGATTTATATGCTGTATAATGGTTGATGATAGTGTTAGTGTACATGTGCGTAAGCAATGCTATTGCTTGTTTCTGCTCCTCCTCCGTCTGTTTTGATCCAAAGATTCTATACTTTTTCAGAAGATCCATAATAGCACCCCCTACCATATAACAGTGAAAACATGCACTGTGTCCGAAATCGAAATACTTTTCTACTATATAGTATGCGAAAAACAGTAGGGGAGAGCGGGGTAAGTTGTCACATGGGTAAGTTGTCACACTCGTCATAACTCCAAAACTAGAGGCTCTATCTCAAAAATCAAATAGCCACTTTGTGTGACTTCTTCCATAGTCAACTTCCTGGTCACATGTGGTCAAGATTGCTGTAATCTGAGGGTAGCACAATTTTCTTATTTTTTTGGCTTAAGAAGTAAAAAAATTGCACTTTAAATTTTATGCAATACAACTTTGTTAGGTATGAATGTTAAAAATTATTATTTTGCACAACATAGAGGAGACAATAACGTGTCTTTTGATACTTTAGCTGACGTGCTATGTTGAGCGAACCTTGAGATTTAGCCAACATTAGCACACATGTCAGTTTGGGGCAAGTTGTCTCAATGACTTTGGGACAAGTCGTCACATGTGACAACTTGCCCCAGTACAAATAAACACATAGAACATGCTCAAAAAAGAGGTTCAACATGTTAAGTCAGTTATGTTCAGAGATTAAACATGTTAAGCGAATTATCTGCAGTATTCCATTCAGTTATCATGGATCTATGTGCAAGCAAGAGAAAATTTGAGTTTAAAGTTCAAAGTAAAGTGGTCTTGCCACTTAATGTGTTTTGATTGAAATGTGTATTGTTTGGATTGAAATAATTGTTTTTCCAAATTCTCTAGGCATGATTGTTTATATTTCCAGTTCTGGTTTGAATTTAAAAACTAAAATCAATAATAGCAATTAAGTAGTTGCGTTCTTATTTTTGGATAAAATACTGTGAAAACTTACCCGCCGATGGGGCAAATTGTCACAAGTGCACATTCTCTATTCAACAGTCTACAACTCCGTAATGAAATAAGATATGAAAATGTAATGAATACAACATATGTGCCCAAGACTTCCTTCTTTCATTTGGTATGACATTTATACCATTGTGATGTATGGTGCTCAGTAAATGTTAGAC
>RJVU01038599.1:663843-724509 GCA_003731715.1 Anabarilius grahami | reverse complement strand
ACTATATATATATTTATGTATATATATATATATGTGTGTGTGTGTGTGTGTGTGTGTGTGTGTGCCTGTATTAATTGTTAATTGAGAACATTTACAAGAAACCATTTCATACTCATTTCCTAATTCCCCCGAGGGAGGAGAGCTAGAGATTTTGTCATCTTATGAGAAAAGAATGTATTGAATCAAAGCAGAGCCCATTGATTCATAATGAAGTTGTGTGATATCCCAGTCAGATTGGATAACAGGACTGGATCATTATGCTTTCACACAGAAAAAGAAGGTTTGAAAACCCAAGACTATATTGATTTTTCCCCCTATATGATTTGTATGAAGGGGTGCATTTCATCAGGGTTTAGTCATGAAACATCACCTCCCGGCCCCTTGGGTAATGTGGCTGTACCGCCCAGGAAATTAAATTAGGAAATTAGAGCTGCAGTATTTAAATGAGACTCCCAGCAGCAACTAGTTTCCTGTGTTTTACTGTTCAGCATTGACCTCACTGAAAGCACTGCGAGGCAATTAGCATCACTAAATGACATACGCTAGGTTTCAACTTTTCATTATGTGAATGATGAGCCATGTATAATTAAAAAAGTATTGATAAACACATACCTGAGCATCAGCAGGGCATGCTGCCAGGATGGCTTTCATAATTACAATATCTTCCTATCTCTCTTCACCGAAGGCCAGAAGTGACTAAGGAATTCTGATAAAAGAATAAGAGAGGTCATTTTAAAGCAATTACACAAAATGAGCAGATGGTTTCTATTAATCAAGGTTATTTCCTGGTTCTTAAGTAGCATACATAGGCCTACACAAGCACTGTGCAAGCATTACTCTTTCAAACAGGAGCATTTAAAGTGCGGTTTTCAAATTTTTCAACAAGCACTCTACATAGACGTATTTGTTTCCGGTGTGAGTACGCTGTGCTCGTTTTGTTTCATTTAAAATCTCTGTTTTTACATCTTACACACTTATAAATGTACATCAACTTCACTTGGACAATACATTTTTGCAATTCCCACTGGTGCGCAGAGGTAGTGTGCCTCGCTATGCTGCTTGTTGTGATGTTTCATCCGGCCTAACTGAACCCGCTGGCCTGTCTACCTGGCGGTGTTTGTGGTGTTGATGCTGCGGACGGAGCGTCTGTGGCCTGACGGAAGTATTTTGTGATGTGGTGGACGTCGTTGTCAAGTTGTCCCACCTGCCTTTTGGGCTCTGTGGTTGACGTCGAGTCATCGATTGGTCCTGTTTGCCAGTCAAGTCCTGGAGTTTGCACTCGTTTCGACTCTATGGCGTTCAAGGTGCAGTTTGACGCGGGTTGCTTGGTGTGCTGCTCCATCAGGGACTATGTGGTTGCTGTACTTTTACTCTACTGCTCCTGCTGCATGAGAATTGTAGAATTGTATATTTCTCACTCCGGACTATGCATTTGATTCCAAATCCATGATTGTCTGTGATGTTTGGTTTGTATACTGTATTGTTTCTTGTATTTTTCTCTTTTTGCTGTGTTCACACTCTAAAAAATGCTGGGTTAAAAACAACCCAAGTTGGGTTGAAAATGGACAAACCCAGCGATTGGGTTGTTTTAACCCAGCGGCTGGGTTAAATGTTTGCCCAACCTGCTGGGTAGTTTTATTTAACCCAAATATTGTTTAAAAATTACTGTATTTCTTGCTTAAAATGAACCCAAAATATGTTGGAAATTAACATTTATTAATATGTTTAATAAACAAATATTTATTAATACTTTTTTTGAATAATATTTAAACAATAAACATTCATTAAATTGCTTATTAATAAATGCATCTTTTTGATTATTATTGTTGCCTCTAGTAATTATGAGTCTGATTTTTAATTTCCAACCTATTTTGGGTTCATTTTAAGCCAGACATATAGTAATTTGTAAACAATTGTTGGGTTAAATAAAACTACCCAGCAGGTTGGGCAAACATTTAACCCAACTGCTGGGTCAAAACAACCCAATCGCTGGGTTTGTCCATTTTCAACCCAACTTGGGTTGTTTTTAACCCAGCATTTTTTAGAGTGCATGTTTTGATTTTTTCTAAAGCGCTTTGAGCTCTGAATAGGCGCTATATAAATTAAAATTCTTATTGTTTTTATTATTATTATAGATTTGTCCATTAAAAAAAAAACAGATAAGCAGGTTTGAGTAATTTCAGTTCATTGCTCCGCTCTAAAACCTTGTGACCTCCCTACATAGGAGTCATAGGCGCTTCTGTTTCATAAGTTGGTTTTGTCTCACTCAGCTCCCTAGGTAGAGAATCCGTATATTGTGTACATCAGGGGTGTCCAATCCTGCTCCTGGAGGTCCACTGTACTGCAAAGTTTAGCTCCAAACTCACGTAAACACACCTGAACCAGCTTATCAAGGTCTCACTAGGCATATTAGAAACTTCCAGACACGTGTGTTGAGGCAAGTTTGATCTAAACTCTGCAGGACAGTGGCCCTCCAGGACCGACTTTGGACACCCCTGGGTAAGTTTGCACCAGCCGTTCATAAGTTCTTTCTTAAATTGGAACGTAAAGTCCACACTAGTGGCTTAGTAACTACTAGCTAGTTTGTAACTATCTCTGTACTTTATTCGGTTGCACTATTTGTTCTTAAGGCAGAACGTTCCTAGTAGCTCGTAAGGTCTCTGTAAAGTAATGCGTAGTCGCATAATATGACGTTTACCCTCAGTGATCCTTCAAATACATGAGCAGAAGTTGTTGAAATTCCGTGAATTTCAGTTTATCCTTCATTCTGACTTATTTTGCCTCACGTGGCTAACAGTAAAAATAAGTTTCCATTAAATTATATTAGGCTAGCCTACTACTTAATCATGGATGTTTTTATATGTAAATAACATTCAGAAACTGTATTTGAAACAAAATTAATAAGGATCAATAAATAAATACTGATACAAAAAAACATAAGAAATGACATTTATTGATTATGACTAATTTTATTTGACATGCACAACACAGGACCGATGCACACAGCGGTGCGCTGTTTAGGATGGGTTCATGTTGAAGAGTGGCTACCAAAGTAATCTTTTCACATAATGTTCTCTTTCTTAAAATGTAAGAGAGTGTAAATGTCAGCAGCATCATATATGTGTAAATAATGAAGTCTGTCAGGTAAAACAAGAGCTTATTGATGCCGTTCAGTCAGTCTCACTCTAAAAAATGCTGGGTTAAAAAAAACCAAGCTGGGTAAAATATGGACAAACCCAGCAGGTTGGGTTAAAAGGCACCTAGTATGCCCTCTTTCACATGATGTAATATAAGTCTCTGGTCTGGTCAAGTTTCAGCTTAAAATACCCCACAAATTTGCCCCTATTTGGGGGTGAGCAAAAACACGCCTTTTACTATATTACTATATTGCTGGCTAAAAAAATAAATCCAAAATTGGTGGAAAGAAATGGCTGGGTGAAAACAACCCAATCCCTGGTTTTGTCCATATTTAACCCAGCAGTTTTTAGAGTGCTGCTATTCTATTCCAACTGTTAGCCTACTCCTGATAGGAAGCTACCGTAAATATTTAGTGTATACGTAGAGTTACGCTTCAACTAAGTTTAATGGTGCAACACAAAAATATTTAGTAGTGCGTAAGTTGTAACTTTGTGCCCATTTACGTCAAAAGTAGGCTACATTGTAACTTACGCACAGCTGGTGCAACCGGCCCCTGGTGTACATGATCAAGGACCCTGGCCCACTACACACTGGGACAGTAGCTACATTTCCATCCACCTATTTTTGTGAATTTTATCACATAAAGTAATGGATGGAAACACCACTATGTGCATAAATTTGAAAAACTGTGCATAAAAAATTGAAGAGGATAATTTTTTTATCCAATAATATATTACAAGGCACTCTGGGTTCCTTTAATCTGATTCAGTTGTGACATTCTGCACTCAATTATTTTTGTATAATAACTGCTAAAGCCAATGGACAAAATCAAGTCTCGCCCTACTTTTTTTTCTTTTTTCGAGAAGCTGTTTCACTCAGAAATACATTACAATAGGGAAGAAAAGACTATTAAAACTTCCGTTTCGTGCCTACATTAATGTCTGTATGAACCAGAAGTTGCAACCGATTTTACTTTAGTGTTGCTACATTTCCAAGTGAAATGTACAGAAGCTTGAAGAATTGCGAGATAATATATCTCACACTTCTGACTTCTTTTCTCAGAATTGTGAAATGTAAACTCGTAATTGTAAGTTGTAATGTCCAATTCAGAGGAAAATAAGACTGACTTTTTAATAAGACTGAAGTTTATATCTCGCAATTCTGATTTTACAACACGTAATTGTGACTTTATATCACGCAATTCTGAATTTTATAACTCGCAATTGCGAGTTTATATCATATGCAAGCCTGTTTCCGTCACTAAATAAAAAAATAAAAACAGTAATTGCGACTTTTTATCTCAGAATTCTGACTTTATAACTCACAATTGTGAGTTATAAAGTCGGATTCTGATATATAAACTTGCAATTACGCGATATAAAGTCACAATTCTCACTTTTTTTTCTCCTGCAATTCTCACTTTTTTATCACAATTCTCACTTTATATCACTCAATTGTGAGTTTATATCTCAGAATTGTGACTTTATAACTCGCTATTGTGAGAAAAAAAGTCAGAATTGCGAGATATAAACTCGCAATTGCAAGGAAAAAAGTCAGAATTGTGAGATAAAAAGTCACACCTTTTTATTTTTTATTCAGTGGTGAAAACAAGCTTCCATAGAAATAGAATATTGAATGAGAAAAATAAAATAAAATTTTGATTGTAGTGCACCTCCCCACCATCTCTAACCTGCAGGAAACTGACGGTTAGGGCAGTGGTTAAGGACGTTCTGCCCAAATCATCAAAATTACAACATCAGAGAAGGAATGCCATTCCAGAGGGGAAGCAGATTTACAAATTTTGATTAAAAATGAACTTGCATGTATTAATTGTGTACCACAAGAGTAGTGTGCTAACAAAGAGGTCCATTTTGATTTCATGCAGGCTTTAATAAAACAAAAAGTTAAATCCATATTTAATTCAGTTTATATAATTAGCCGTGTAATAAGTGGAGTCCTATACAAGAAGCCGATAATTCTCACAAAATATTTTTCAGCACATTACTCCTTCTGTGTGTGTTACTGCATATGTCCTTGTTTACGTCTGCTGTTGCCTATCTGGAATAGAAATATATTTACAGTTATAGCAGAGCGAACTAGCGAGAGAGAGGAGCAGAAGAGATATAAAATGAGAGCGGGGCTGGAGGTTATCGGTTTGGATCTGGTCACTCGACGCCTACTGAGTGCAGAGGGCAAGTCCTGCCACAGCCCTGGGGAAGAACGGCAGACGAAAATGAGATGTACAGCATGTCAGGCGAAAGAAATGCGAAGAGGGAGAGAAGACAGATGGAATCTATGAGCATCTTTGGCCTCAGAGGAGAGCTGAGAGGTCAGCATATAAGAATTTGGCTGGTGTTACTGCAGAGGTGGTCAGCTCCCACATTACTCTCCCTTCATTCCCTTTTCTCCTTCCATTTTTTTCATTACAACCTTCACAAGAACCTTATTGCATTCTCCACTTTGTTCTTAACTGGAAAACTTTAGGGTGTATGCATAAAAATCCAAAATATAATTTTTATTTTATTTAGTTTTATATAGCTTATTATCATTATTATTATTAATTTAAAGCAAAAGTACACCCAAATGTGAAACTTCTGTCATCATTTACTTAACTAATTTACCTAACTTTCTTTTATGTAACACAAAAAGCAACACTGGTGTGGTACTAATATGCAGGTATGTAGAAGAACTTGAATATTTTGAAATATTGTTATATCTTGTTTACTTGTTTGTCACCAAACTTGTTTACTTGCACGTTTAATAAGGGGGTACCATTTTTAGCTTTCGTAGAGAGTACTAGGACACTTGTAAACAAACCATTTTTCTTGAAGGTGTGTGTGTATCAGCAGAAGGGCTTTGACATTGGTAGATTCTTGTCCACAGGGAGTGTGGAGTGATGTCTGTGACAGGTGTCGGAGGGATCTGTCAATACCTGTGGCTTTGACAAGAAGCACCCATCTGTATGTGCATGTGTGTTTGTTCTTGAAGGCAGAGTTTATGCTCAAATTATCATAATGTGTTTGTTCATGCATGTGATATGCATAATTGTTTGTGCAATACAATATTTTTCAAGGTTTAGATTCAAGGTTATTTTTCATTCAGCATTAGCACATTTGTTTGTTGTTTCAATCAATCAATCAATCAATCAATCAATCAATCAATCAATCAATCAATCAATCAATCAATCAATCAATCAATCAATCAATCAATCAATCAATCAGTCAACCAGTCAACCAGTCAACCAGTCAGTTAGTCAGTCAGTCAATCAATCAATCAATCAATCAAGTTGCCTGCAGGCTTCAAGGTTTCATTCAAGTACTTTTGGCTCAAACCAATATCCTTATAAATGAGTAGTATTTTCAGACAAGCTTTTCATGTTTTACAAATGTGCAATTTTGTATTCATATGATCAGTACACAAATGTGTACAAACTAAGTTGTCAGTGATGGCAATTTCAACTTTTTTTATAACCAGTATCAAACAGATAAGAAAGTTTGTCAAGTCGAACTTTGATATTGTTGATATTGTCAAACTCCATAGCTTCCCACTGTTTCAAGTCCAAATGATCATTCCAATACAGGGTCAAACTAACAGGAGCTCAGGGAAATAATGACACGGAACAAAAGTAACAAAAGTGCTCTTGTATCTCTCTTATTTTATTTGTACATCTGATTTACACTGCTTTTAAATTAAAGGAACACTTTTTAATCAGAGAATAGCATCAAGTCAGTTAAACTCCTGGGATATTGATCTGGGGCCGTATTCACAAAACATTTCATCTTACCACTAAGAGTTCTCCTAAATAGCAGTAAAAGTTCTTAGCTAGGAGTTTTCTCTTAAAACCTATTCACAAAGCTGCTGAGACCAACTTTTACTAAGGAATCGACTGAAGACTTAAGCTAAGAGTAAGGGCGGGGTTGACCTCGTTGCTATGGAATAAACACACAGTGATTGGCTGATGGGGGAGGAGTCAGTGATTTAATCATAGAAATATTGTAGAATGAGGTGTCATGTTTCCACATTAAAATAAAGGTTTTAAAATACAAATGTTGCCCTATTCAAATAAATATTTTTAATAAAAATGTTCCCATAGTCAAAATAAAATGTTGCCATATTGTTGTCATAAAGGTTTTAAAATGTAGGCTAAGTGTCACTAATTAAACTAGTATATAGACCTACAGTTAACTGTCCACCTCTTGGATGTCTGCACCTCAACAGAATGCAGAATTCAAGCGACAAATTATGTTTTATAAACAAAGTTTGGGAGAAACACATTCAAACGGCCTTTCTAATCAGCTCAAGAGGAGGAATATATATTTATTTTTATTTTTTTTGGTGTCTCATCGTAGATTTAAATCTATAAATCAAAATGTATCGCGTTTATGAAGAAAAGGTTCAGCACCTAAGGCTCTATCGCTATTCCCTCAATGGTGTTCACTGTCTTTGGGTGGATTAGGACTGTTTGTGATTTGGTCTTAGTGACTTAGGAGTCCTCTTGACTACTCCTAATGTTTCACAGACTTAGGAGCTAATTTTAGCGCTAAAATGCTTTAGCATTTGCAAAAATTTAGGACTCCTAAAATTAGGACTGACACTCCCATTATTTTAAAGAGTTTCTCCTAAATCGGCAAGTTAGGAGCTACTTTTAGCCTTAAGATGTTTTGTGAATACGGCCCCTGGTCAGTTAAGTAGCAGAGGGGGCTGTTAATCAGTTTCAGCTGCTTTGGTGTGAATGAAATTAACAACACATGCACTAGATGGGCAACAATGAGACGACCCCCAAAACAGGAATGGTTTTACAGGTGGAGGCCACTGACATTTTTTTCCATCTTTTCTGAGTGTTTTTCACTAGTTTTGCATTTGGCTAGGGTCATTGTCACTACTGGTAGCATGAGGCGATACCTGGACCCTACAGAGGTTGCACAGGCAGTTCAATTCGTCCAGGATGGCACATCAATACGTGCCATTGCCAGAAAGTTTGCTGTGTCTCCCAGCACAGTCTCAAGAGCATGGAGGAGATTCCAGGAGACAGGCAGTTACTCTAGGAGAGCTGGACAGGGCCGTAGAAGGTCCTTAACCCATCAGCAGGACCGGTATCTGCTCCTTTGTGCAAGGAGGAACAGGATGAGCACTGCCAGAGTCCTACAAAATGACCTCCAGCAGGCCACTGGTGTGAATGTCTCTGACCAAACAATCAGAAACAGACTTCATGAGGGTGGCCTGAGGGCCCGACGTCCTCTAGTGGGCCCTGTGCTCACTGCCCGGCACCATGCAGCTCGACTGGCACTTGCCATTGAACACCAAAATAGGCAGGTCCGCCATTGGCACCCTGTGCTTTTCACAGATGAGAGCAGGTTCACCCTGAGCACATGTGACAGAAGTGAAAGGGTCTGGAGAAGCCATGGAGAACGTTATGCTACCTGTAACATTGTTCAGCATCACCGGTGTGGTGGTGGGTCAGTGATGGTCTGGGGAGGCATATCCATGGAGGGACGCACAGACCTCTACAGGCTAGACAATGGCACCCTAAATCCCATTAGGTATCGGGATGTAATCCTTGGACCCATTGTCAGACCCCACGCTGGTGCAGTGGGTCCTGGGTTCCTCCTGGTACACGACAATGCCCGGCCTCATGTGGTGAGAGAATGCAGGCAGTTCCTGGAGGATGAAGGAATTGATACCATTGAATGGCCCCCACGCTCACCTGATCTAAATACAATAGAACACCTCTGGGACATTATGTTTCGGTCCCTCCGACACCGCCAGGTTGCACCTCAGACTGTCCAGGAGCTCAGTGATGCCCTGGTCCAGATCTGGGAGGAAATACCCCAGGACACCATCCGCCGTCTCATTAGGAGCATGCCCAGACATTGTCAGGCATGCATACAAGCAAGTGGGGGCCATACAAACTACTGAGTACCATTTTGAGTTGCTGCAATGAAATTTCAGCAAAATGGACTAGCCTGCTGCATCCTTTTTTCACTTAGATTTTCGGGGTGTCTTTTAATTCAGTCCTCTGTAGGTTGATAATTTTCATTTCCATCAAAAGATGTGGCATCATGTCATTCCTAACACATTACCCAGTCCATATCAGTATAGATATCCAGCATGATACTTTTTCCCCATATAGATATGATGTTTTCAAAGTGTTCCTTTTAATTTTTTTGAGCAGTGTACTTTTTAAGGTTTTGTGGCCAAAGCAAGTGGTACTTCCTTTGGCGCTACTGTTATTGTTCATGATTCTTCAACTTCAGGATTGGGGTTTGGTTTATGTTGGGAGTTGATTATTATTAAAACAGATTTCAAATATTTATTTTTGTTATATTAAGTTTTACTTCCTTTACTGACATTTTAGACCTACATATTACAGTGATTTCTGGAGGATCATGTGACACTGAAGACTGGAGAAATGATACTGAAAATTCAGCTTTGCCTGGAATGGATTACATTTGAAAATATATTAAAATAGAGAGCAGTTTTTTAGATTGTAATAATATTTACAATAATGTAATAATACAGTTTTCACTATATTTTTGCATTTATTTAAATAAATGCAGCCTTGGTGAACATTGAAAAACATTAAAAAATCTAAATTGTTTGTGACCAATAGTGTACAGACTTACTTAAAATGTGAAAATCCTTCATTAAAATATGAATTGCTAAGTTTAAAAATGTGATGAAAGTTAATGTACTTGCAACAGTGTAAGTGAAATATGAAATTTGAGACATTTGATGTGTGAAAAATCTCTTCTTTCTTTAAAAATCTTACTTGTTAACAATATATTTGTATTGTGAATTACTTCAAATCAAGCAGAGAGTCTGTCAAATGTATTATAAATAGCATGAAAAATTAATCATCCTGCATGAGTATGAAAGAATTAAATTTTTTATAAACAATTCCTTTTAATATTCAAGTTAATTTCTGACACTGTTCTTGAAGGCCCCATTAATGGACCCTTAAAGGATTAGTTTTACCCCATGATTTACTCACCCTCAACCCATCCTAGGTGTATATGACTTTCTTTTTCCAGATGAATACAGTCGGAGTAATATTAATAATCATCCTGATGCTCCTAAGCTTTATAATGGCAGTGCACGGAAACCACCTGTTTGAAGCTCAAAAAAGTGCATCCATCCATAATAAACGTACTCCACATGGCTCTGGGGGGTTAATAAAGGCCTTCTGAAGTGAAGTGATGCGTTTGTATAAGAACACGTTATAAAGTAAAATAACTAGCTTCTGCCAGACCGCCTTTAAAGTGAACTAATCCTTTAACAACAACTAATGACATACAAAATCCCCCACTCTTTCTTTTTTAGCATCACAGCCAAGTTTTGAGGAAACAGTGAGGCTGATGTGGCAAATGAACACTTCACCTTCTTGAAAACAGCAGTGTTGTTTTTAATGCTAATTATCTTGGTGTTACCTCTGGTGTCACTGGTGTGATTTTGTGCAATCACACTGATAACAGGTGGCCAGATGGCATGCCACTTCTAACAAAGTGACAAGAAAAATGCTGCGTTTGTGTTTTCTGTTCATTTAGATCATTTGTAAGTAAAAACGCTATGTATTGGATAAGTCACAATATTCTCTTTAACATTCATGCATTTTAAAATTAATATGAAACTCTGTGGATTGAGAATCTAAGTGCATTTTAATATATGTACACATTGGAGGAAGATGGAACTGGACTGCACAGCTGAAATGAACAGGTTTCATCACTGGCATCAGAGGACATTTATTAGGATTAGTTGCAATCAGGGACTATGCCTAGAAGTGGAGATAATGTTATTGGAATGCTGAAATTAGGTTGTGGAAATGTTGTTGAAGGGCTCAGGCTGTATGACTAATAATGCAGTCTGAAAAGAACAAGTGCTTGTTTGTTGTTGTGTGTGTGTGTGTGTAAGCCGCATGTTTAGGTTTCTTTGTGCATCCTGTTACTATAGAGCAGAAGATCAACATGATACCACAGCTAGATTTCCGAAGAAAATACATCTTCTATGCACATTCTGATTTAATGTCTACCATGCTGAATTAAATGGTCCCTTAAGGCCTGCCAAGGCCTTTTGCACATACTATACACACACTCACAACAACACAGGAATTTTTACCCTCAGCATGCCTGTGAATGACCTGACCTTTTCTAAATGTGTAATATAATATGTGTATTTCAGTCATGAAACTCTGGATGCCGCAAGCTGATAGGACCACATGACACAAGCATATTGGCCTCTGCTGTTTTCACAACCAATAAGATTGCTTGCTCAACATTTAAATAGTCTGGTTCAGAGTTCACTCCACCTCCCCCAGCTCCACCTGCCTAGATCTTTTATGGGATTTGTGTACGCCTATTCATGCACACAGCAGCATGTCTATGTCTTCTTTTTTTTGGCACTAGCAAGTCCATACTTGCCCTGCAGATCTAGTCTAAAATAACATTGTCATATTCATTTAACATGCTAAAACTATTTAGAGTGTCGTCATGATTGAAAAAAGTGCTAGTTTCATGTTTCTCATGTATTATGTGTTCAGTAGGCATGTAGTGTTTCTTCACAAAGTGACAGCGTTTTAGTCGTTTGCCCGGATCAGTGTGAACGGGGATCAGTTTGACAGCGTTGTCGTCTGTACATGAAAACTGCAAAGGAAAAACTTTTCCGTCCTTAGTACATTGTTGTCAAGTAAATGTACCCAAAGTTTACTTACTAAACCTGTAATGAAATCTGCTAAATAAAGTCTGCTGTAGAAATATTTGCCTAGATGTGTGAAAGATGTGTCTTTCTGCTGAATTACTTGTATTAACATAACAACAGTCTTCTTGTAGCTTATTTTATACAACTTACAGGCAAAAATGTAGTGCATATTTATTACACTATACTTTGAGTTATTTTGCCCTGGCATAAAAAAAGCTGCAAGTTTGTTTCTACTGAGGGAATGACAGTAAATTGGCCATCTTTCTCTCTTCTGACCGGCGTAATCAATCTCTCTCTATATATTTTTTTCTCTTTTTGGAAGTCATAGAAATGCGTTAATGGATTTTTCTTTTGCTGTTGGAACAAATCGAAACACAAAAATTGTTTTTGCTACGGTCTCCCATTTACTTCTACAGATGCTTAGCCGGCTATAGTTATTTCCATGTTCCAAACCCAGAAGTGCAAAAGAGTCTATATCCCTGCTGTAAATTATAAACAACATATGCTGTATATATGTTTCAATATAATTTATTCTCATAATTGTTTTGCTTGTAATTCCTATGGGGATACATTTATTCTTAGTTTTTAAGAGTCCTCTGAGTGGCACTTATGTAGATGTTGAAAGACAATGTCATCAAATGGATTACATCATTTTTTTTTTTTTTTGATGTGATGTGATGTGATGCGAGCACATATACACACACATACACACACCTTCTCCAGTGCATACACTTCATGACAGAGGCCAGTATTACATGACTGATAGCATTAAATTGCTTTTATCCAAGTTTTTATCAGGATTTACCGGCCCCTAGCACCATTGGGTTCCGCCACCTCTGTTTCAATAAATCACGCTGGTGAGTGGTGCAGCACAGCATAGAGAGAGAGAGAGGCTAAGATTGATGACCTGACCAAAAAACTGATGCCAGAACCGCCACACGGCGCTCTGATGGAGAAACATATGTACATTTTTAGGCCATAATGGAAAATGTCAATCTCAGCGAATGCGGCTGGAAACTGTATTTTTCATTACAGAGAAATGCCAACTCATTTCCTGTTTACAGACCTCTGATCAATCTCACAGCACAGACAGAACGACAGGCGACAGGTCAGGGGTGTCTGTAATGGAGAAAACAGGAGACTGAACCTTGTGTGCATGAACATTTTTGTGAGTGCATGTGGGTAATGTGCGTTTAAATAAGTTGGTGTCTAGATTTTGCTGAAAAAATAAAACAAAAACAAAACTATTTTCCTCATGTTTTCCCCCAAAGAAATGAATGAAGAAAGTTACCTCATTGGGTTCAGACATCTTGAGATCACATGACAAATACTTTTTATCTTTGTAACCTCCCTGCAATTTTGCTTAGAGAATAGATAATCCATGGCTGACAAATTTTTGCATTTCTTCAATGGCATTGGCTCTTTGATAATTCTTAGCTAATTTTAAAATAAAACTGATATTTTGAAGATACGCATCTTAAAACATCAGATTTTCTTTTCATATTTATATGTTCTGTAGCTTAGCTGTGTTTCTGAGGTGGAAGAAGGCTGTTTTTGTAACATATGAAATATGATTTTCGAAAGAAAGTTGCTGTTTAATACAACATGAAACAGGGAATGAAACAGTACATTGATATAGATGCAAATTTTATTCTATTTTATAAAGAAATTCTGTGTACAATTAAAGTGAAACTTCAGTCTTATCCAAATGTAATAGAAGTTAAAATGACTGGTTATAAAATAGTAATAAAATGACTGGTTATCCAATATTTTATATCTATAAACACTCTATCAACTTGGATAATTTAGAAATTTCATCTGGACATGTATCATCGGCATAATGAAAACAGCAGAGGGCCTAAAACAGACTCTTCTGGCACTCCATAATTACTGACAGAAACTTGGATAGTTTCCCATTTAAATAAACAAAATGGTAACAGTTAGACTTGTACGATTTAAACCACCTCAATGCCTGTCACTGAATACCAGTGTAATTTTGTAACCGATCTAAGAGTATGTCATGATCTATAGTGTCAAACGCAGCATTGAGATCAAGGATGCTTCTCATTTCTTATTTGTGCATCCTTGTTTCCTTTCCTTACGTCTTAGCTCCACCCCCTTAGGATGTGAGAGAAGGATACACCTGTGTATCCTTGCTCATGACTCCTCAGGAAGCCTCCTCATTCCTCACCTCCTTGCAGTGCAGTTAGAGAATTGAGAAGCCCTTCAAGATGGCTGAGTTCGATTGGTTTCTGGTTCAGAGAAGCGAGGAAATGAGGAAGCATCAAATTGAGTATTGAGAAGCACCCCCTGTAAAACTTGAGATGCAGCCTTGGTCAGAAGCTATAGGAAAGTCATTTGTAATTTTAATTAGCACAGTTTCTGTGCTATGATGGGGCCTGAATCCTGATTGAAATGTTTAATAAATTTCTTTTTTTTTTTTTGCAAGGAACAGCACAATTGAGCAGACAACTTTTTTCTAGCATTTTAGACATAAATGAAAGATTTGAAATGATAAGCTTATTTAGCTCCTCCTGTCCTACAGTTGCTTTACACTGCAACTGTTCTTGAGGGGTGATAATTGAGGCTGAATTATAAAACACTGTCAAAGATTGTACATTTACAATTGTATTTCTGATGCTTTCTATTTTCTTTTTTGATCATTTAATGATACTGCAGTGAGGCTCGGCCCTGGTGGATTTTAGAGTCATTTTTTTAGTGGGACATACTGCTTTTCCACACGTTTTCTAAGTACCTCTAAATGAGTTTGTTTTCATTTATGCTCTAGGTTACGAGTTTCTAGGTAAATTTTCTCTGTAACCTTTTTTAATCTGATTGGTACAACCATTTCTAAATTACTAGAGGAGATAGTGTCCATACTGCTAGTCATTTTATCAAGTTCATTTGTGTGTTTGGGTTACACTCAGCAGCTTAGACAGATCAGGCATTATTCATTATAAGGCACTTTCTTTAATGGTTGGGATAATTGTTCTACCTGGTTGATAACGTGGAGCAATATGGCTGTCAGCAGTATGTAGTATGCATGTTAGTGATCGGTGACATCATCACTTTGACCCTAAAGGAGTAAGTCTGTAAATGCAACTCCTAATGCATCATTTGTATTGTCTATGTGAATGTTAAAATCAACGACAATCAGAGCCTTATTTGACATTGGCAGGTCTAAGAGAAAATCCACAAACTGTTTTAGAAAATCAACAAATAGTGCCCTAGGGGTCTATATATGATAGCCAGAGCAAGAGATAGCAGTGATTTTTTTCTTATATCGGAATGTGTAACATTTAGCACCAGCACTTCAAATGAATTAAACCTGTGTCCTGTTTTTTGTATAATATTAAGAATATCTCTATAGATTGTTGCAACACCGCCGCCATGGTGCCTGGTGGAGTCAGTTCATTAAGACCGATATAGTCATTTGGTTTAAGCCAGATTTCAGTAAGGCAGAGTACATCAAAACTATTATCTGTGATCATTTCATTTACAATAACTGCCTTCAGTGTGAGCAATGCAATGTTTAGGAGCCCTAGCTTTGTAAAAAAAATCCCTGTAAAATGTACGGTAAAAAAACGACAGCTGTGGTTGCCAGAACTTTACCGTAAAAAATACGGTAGTGTCATGATCACAAGTTGGAGTGCCCTCGTTAGCCACTAGAGGGCACTCCAACCCGGACTATTGCTTCACCATTTTTGGACTTCATTTCCCATAAACCACTTCCTGGACTCATTATCCCGTCATTGCATTCAGCTGTTTTGTGTTTGATCATTTGTGTCTGTCTATTTATACCCTGTTTGTTTCTGCTTTTGTTATTGAGGTTTCATTTACAGTCACCGGCTTCTCTGTTTGTTTTCCCTTGTTTTCGTATGGACTGTTTTGTGGAGTCTGACCCTTGCCTGTACGAGATAACATTTTGGATTACCCCATTAAAGCTGCATATGGATCTTACCTTCTTGTCTCTGTGCCTTACGTGACAGGTAGCAACGTTTTCGGTTTTACAGGACAGCACTTAGTTTACTGTCTATTTTACAGTTCAAAACCATATAATTTAAAGGTTTATATTGTAATAATTACGGTTCATTTTTGTTTATTTTACACACTGTAAAAAAAAAATCTGTTAAATTTACGGTAAAAAAAAATCTTATTTCTTTAACTGATATAATGTAAATTTACCAACCTAGTACTAATATCTCTTTCGTACCTTTGTAATACACTGACAACCACCAAACACAGTGGTGATGAGAGTCACATGATGAACAAAAGCTCATCACAAGCAGCTTTTCCACAAGCTGAGAAGGACAATACTAATATATAGAAGGTGCACACAGTGTCATTCACACAAACACTAAACACTATCATGGTAACACACATGAACTAAAAAAAAAAATGCAATAACATTAATTTAACAGCATTAGATGTAACATAAAATCCTAATCTACATAACTGATTAGAAAAAAATAAAAAGAAAGAGTTATTTCAACGAAAATAAAATCAAATGTGAAGTGTCACGCAGGGAATTGTGGGAATGTCAATTTTCGGGTTTTCACTGTAAATTATACAATGACTTGTTATTTTTCACTTCCAAAAGCTGTAAATTTAACAGTATTTTACCATAAAATGATTATTAATTGTACCATTAGATCTATTACAGTTATTCACCGTATATAGTACGGAAACTTTCTGTAAACCAATTAACTGTTTTTCACTGTAGCATTTTTAGTCTTTTAACATTAAAATCACGGTCATTTTTTAAAGTGTAGTTTTTGTTCACTTATTTTGTGATTTTCTGGTTTAATCATGATCAGATTTTTTCTAGATACTATAGTAGATTTATTATTTGACCTCACTATTTGAGGAACAGACACAATCTCTAAAGGATAGACTACACACACACTTCTATAAATTAAGAGGGAAAAACAACTGTGATTTGAGGTTTAGTCATGTGGTTCGTAGCATCTTGGAGATGTTGTCCAACAAAAAATCTGCTCTGATTCTGCTGGGGTGCCAGCCATCAGCACGGGAGAACCTAGGTCGCTCCCAGAAAAGATCCAATCAAAAGAGAAAAGTCAGAGGACTATCTCTGGAAAAAGAAGGGTTATGATCAGGCAAGAGCTTTAGGACCTGCGTTAAAATTAGAAGAGCTTTCCAGCGCTGGAGAGACCTAAGCGGGAAGGCCTGAAAACAGATGCAGAGGTTACGTTGTTTCTGCTCCATACGTGAGTAACATTGGTTTTGAGTGTGTGCTGCTGGCAACTAACAACAAACTCTTGCTTTTATCTTTTTGTTTACTGTATGTTCAGTTTTTGTTCTTCGTTGTCATTCATTCATCATCTTGGCTTTATTTTGCTTTGCTTCTGCTATGATAAAGAGACATCCACTCTTGCATTGAGTGTTCATGCATTTTGGGGGTGGAGCAATGAAGGGAGGGGTGTGTTTGGGTTGATTTCAAATAACAACAGTGTTCAACAATGATTTTTTTAGAAATTGCTTACTGCACCTTTAAGCTGGTCTCCTACCCTGGTTAAGTTGGTGTTGAACTTGTTTAACTGGTTGGCCAGCTGGTCTCCAGTGCCAAAAATCTGGCCAGGGTAAAATTTGGCCAGGCTAAAAGATCAACTAACTACTTTTTACTTCAGGCTATGTGTTTGTTTGTTTGTGTGTGTGTGACAGAATCTTCAATATCATCTGGTGGATTAGATGTTCTGAACTTCGTGTTTTATCTTAAAGACGTGGCATCTCTATCAGACAAGGGACAAACAGATGAACACACACCCTCCTCTTCTCTCTCTCACATCTGCACACGCACAGCTTGACATTGATGAATACTTACATTGGTGTCTCCCTGTGTGCACACACACTCTGTCTCTTTGCTCTAATTTAAACAGATGACTCTTAAATTGAACTGTAAATTACAACAATACACCCTCAACCACTTCCTCTGTGTGTGTGCCTGACTTAAATGCCATCAGAGGGAAATTTCCATATGAATTACACCAGTGACAAACACGTTCATTTTAAATGTTGCTGTGAAGCATTTATTCCCTTCCTAAAGTGGAATCTGTGTTTGAACAAGTCTCTGGGTTGCTGGTTACAGACATCCTGTGTCAAACCATTTCAGTGTTGTTTGAGTTGAGTTTCAGAGATTGAATTACAGTGTGGTACTATGCTGTAGTCAGACTTTACTGGTGCACATTGCAGCTTATACTGGCCCATAAAGGTGCTCAAGAATATCCTTTTTACTTGCTACTACAGCAATTGTCTCAAAAAAGCTTTCAAAGATTTGATGCCACAAATCCAGAGATTAGTTTTTCCTTAGAAGTGCTTATTGTAGGAGGCTGGAAACTTGTCACAGATGTTTCCTGTTGGACTTTTATATGCAGATCTGCAGTACTTTTTCAGAGCTGCATACCCCATGTTTTCACTGGCTTACCATGATGTAACTGACTATGTTACTCTGTGATTATGAGTCTTGCCATGTCCAATTCAGATGTGACTAACATTACAAGGCATCTCTACCATAATTTGAGTATTTGTTCTAACCAGCACTACATTTTGTCAGTAACTTGGTTTCTTTGGCTAAATTCTGAATAGCGTGCCACTCTTGCTATTTCTTTGAAATTTATGCTTGTATTTTTGTACCAACAAACTGGGTAACCCCGTCCACTTCAAAAACTCATTGGATCGAAGTACTGCTCCTTGTTTATATTTAACCATCAAACATGGTTGAGGGGGGACTGACTGTGGAAGTTTAGTTATTATATAGCAAATCTCTCAAATTCCACAAGGAAAATCATTTAAAGCAGCATGACTCATAAAACATTACAGCATGTAAGAAAATACAAGCTATTTTAGTTTTATGGTCTTTGGATACAGTTTGCTGTGAGTGTGTAGCGAAAATTATTCTGGGGGTGCGTTTCCCAAAGCCAACTGGTCGCAAGTTCTGTCATTACCAATAGAGTTCAATGGAACTTGCGATCACAGTTAGCTAATGATGCTTTTGTGAAACTCACTCCTGCTTGGCTGTCACATATTGTGTTGCATTTGGTGTGGATAGACAAATGGATTGACAAATTGCTTGTTGTTGCATTGTCTAACAGGCCAGCTAGTACGAACAGTGCAGGTACAGTAAACCTCACTACCCCGCCCTCAGGTGCACTAGCAACTTACACTAGAGGCTGTGGCCTTTAAATGGTTAGTTCACCCAAAAATGAAATTCCTGTCATTAAGTACTCACCCTCATGTCGTTCCACACATGTAAGACCTTCGTTCATCTTCAGAAAAATAATTTTTGATGAAATCCGAGGGTATCTGACATAGGCAGCAACGTCATTGCACCTTTTGACGTCCAGAAAGGTAGTTTAAAAACATGGTTAAAATAGTCAACGTGACTGCAGTGGTTCAACTTTATAATGTTATGAAGTGACGAGAATACTTTTTGTGTGCAAAAACAAAACAAAAATAACGACTTTATTCAACAATTTGAACCGTTGTCATATGTAGTGAACTCAGTGCAGGCTTCCATGTTTATGTCCGAATGCCAACTCAGTATTGGCCGAAGCTGAATACGTGAGCAGCACGACGAATGCATGTGATGCTGACACAGGATCCGGCCAATAATGAGCTGAGTCGTTATTTTTGTTTTGTCACGTTGACTATTTTAACCATGTTTTCAACTACCTTTCTGGATGTCAAAAGGTGCAATGACGTTGCTGCCTATGTGTGGATCAGATACCCTCGGATTTCATCAAAAATATCTTAATTTGTGTTCCGAAGATGAACGAAGGTCTTACGGGTGTGGAACGACATGAGGGTGAGTAATTAATGACAGAATTTTCATTTTTGGGTGAACTAACCCTTTAACGTCCATGTTACCGTGCCCACCTCCCATGATGATTGACACGGATTCAAATCCTGCTTGGAGAAGTATGAGTTAGACAAGTTCCATTTGGTGCTGTCATCCGACCATGAGGTTTAGGTGGGGTGAGTGTAACTGTGGGCATCTATTAAGAAATGTGCAGGTAAACCTCACTCCCCTGCCCTCAAGAGGTGCACTAGTGACTGACGTTAAAGCATGTGGTTTTTTAGTGCCCTTGTTACGGTGCCCACCTCCCATGCCGACTGACGCTGATTCGAATCCCACCTGGACCAGTTAAATATGCATCAGACAGTTTGTGGATGGTAAATGTGAAATTATGTTAATTTGCACCTCTATGTGGGTGAACAAAGTTCATTTTAAGGTGTGGATGATAAAATCTTTTTTTGGCAGCCAAAATTAGAACAACCAGGCTGTTGTTTCTTGCAAAGGTGAGGTGTGATTGGACTTTTTCATCATATCCCCTACTCCCACAATGCTATAGGACCTTCAGATCAAATCCCGACAAAGTTCCACCATCTGTCAGTGATAAAAATCCTGCTCGTTATCACTTTTTCAAAGATGTTAATTCACTGTTAATGGCTTCACATTTCGACAGGCTCTCTGGCTTCTAGATTGAGTGTTGCCTCTTGAGGTCATCTCTGGTTCTGTTTCAACCATTGGTGCTTACAGGAAGACAGCATACCCCGTTCCTCAGCATCGCTCTCTATTTAGAGCACCTGTCTGGATAAACAAAAAGAAAAGAACAAGAAAAAGAGAAAGAGAGTAGGGGGAGAATGTGCAGCGAAATTGAAAAGCTGAAAGAAAATGAGTTTTCAAACGTATTTCTGCCAGGGGAATGCAGCATGGCTGTTTGGGTCCCTCAGATGGTGAATTGTTGTGGAGGTGTTATAATCATTAGTCCAGATAGAGAGACAGCAGCACTGTCTATTTGCGGCAGGGAATCTACGAGAGTATTGCAGATGTTCTTTGCATGAGGGAGACAGGTCTCTAAAGATAAGACGCAAAACAAAAGTGCTCTAAATATTCGAAAGGTCCCTGACTGAGAGAGATGCTGATTCAGTACAATACTGGCTGAAGGATCATGAGTGGAAAATCTCAACTGAGAAAGAAAATTGCGAAAAGATTGTCAGCAGTGGCTTCCAATGCATGAATGAAAAAAAAAAAAAAATGTATTAGCATGTTTGAAACTTTGTGTGAATGTATATAGCAGGGGTCGGCAATTAAGTTTGGCATCGGGCCAAAAAAATTTCACCACTAGATAGCGGGTCAGAACATAGTCAAAGGATAATTTAAATCAATTGATGAAAAATGCAACTAGAATTGCCTGTGACAGACTGTTACAATGTCTTTTGTAACTGGTATTGAGCTGTTACTCTGTGTTAAATCCTGTAGTAGGACAATCATTAACAAAAAGCCACATTTGTGTGGCGGTGTCTAGGTTTTACCCTGGATAAATTAATAAAGCAGAGTAGTGACATGTAACCTGGCAAGTATCTTCATTCACCAACTTGCAACACAGACCGCCTTGCTAAAAAACACATATGTGGGAGATGCGGAATGGATAAAAATACCTCAAAAAATAAAAGAGGACTTGAATAAGACCATTAATGACATGTTTGGGTCATGCTCTTAACAAACTATGTTTTCTTTCCTCTTTCCATATTGTGAATAATCAATGAGTATCATTTTAATTTGCTTGTTACACAATGGAGCCTAACTTATTGTAATAATTATTTGATGTAGCCTACTTTTACACTTAGAATTATTCCTTGGCATTCTCACGTACTAAACTGAATTGTTTTTTTTTTTTATTGTTTGTTGAAGTTAACATTTAAGCTATCTGATGAGAGAAAATGGCACTATCAAAGAGTCTAAAGAGGAAAGTTGACAGCGAAAATAGGAAGAATGAAAAGACAACTATGCGTTCATCCTACCTAGTTTTGTGAATGCAAAGCCGGTGTGTCTTATCTGCAATGAAGTTGTTGCTATTTTCAATAAATATAACACCGTTTCTACACCGGACACGAGCGGTGCGATGCGGCGCGTCAAAAGATAATAGAACCCATTTTAATCAGTGATATTGTCTACACAACACATTACCGACAGTGAACAGATTCCCCGTTCTGTTTCTGACATAGTCCAAGTGCTTTGCAACGGTCGGTTTGTCACGTTCAGTGTAGACAGCGACGAGAAAAAGTCTCGTCTGGTGCAGACATGGTGATAATATTAGACGGCACCACAAGACAAAGATCTATTTCAGAACCAGCCGCTATAAAAATAATCTGGCTGCGGGCACGGGCCAGATATTATTGCTGGCGGGTCAGTTATGGCCCTCGGGCCGCCTATTGCCGACCACTGGTGTATAGTGTACAACAGAGGTCTTCATTCCTGCTCCTGGAGACCCATTGTCCTGCAAAGTTTATTTCCAACCTGTGATTCCAGCCTGTGATTTTCAAGCAATCCTGAAGACCTGGGGTCCGTTCTTCAAACCTCGTTTAATACATCTGAGATGACTTGACAGATAACTGATCTCTGGCTAATTTGGTTCATCAAATGAATTTGTGGATTTGATTAATATACAGTGTCGGTATTAAGTTGTCTGATATTACTGCGTGTTCTTGTGTTCATTGGAAAGGGCAGCAATGCAGCGATTGGCTGACGGCAAGACAGCAACATAATGACATCATATAATTAAAAAAGGAAACAGCCAAAATGACATAGAAGTTCTAATAGATAAATGAAATATGTAAATGTTTGCTACACGATTCCCAATTATTTCCATTTTTCATGATTTCTAGTATTTTCTCTCTTGAATCGATTCTGAGCTTAGTTTTAACAACAGTTTTTAACCATAGGGCTACACTCAAATACTCACGAAGAAGAATGCTGGAAAGCGCTTGTACATTCGGCTGAGTCATGTAAGTGGTTAAATATACTTGCACCTTGGCTCAGAATGCTTTTATGGCGCGAGATTAATGTAAACACAGCCCACTGCGAACACCCTTGTAACTCGCTTCAACCTTTTCGAACTTTATGAACGATTAATTTAGGTTTAAGTGTGTAAAGGAACTGGAAGCAAGCAGAGTACGGGTATTTATAAAGTACATAGTGCCATCTGCTGTTAAAAACTAAGCTCAGAATTGATTCAAAAGAGAAACGTGATTCATCGGAATATATCATAATCGCTCCAGATTCTTTGTATCGTGTATCGTGTATCGTGAATCGAGAATCGAGAATCGATGTATTGTCCCAGTCCTACTTTATACTATTTTCAGTGTCAAGCCTATTGCAATTAGCAGTTCATTAAATTTTACACTTGAAGCAAATAAAAAGTCTTAAGGGTCAAAAAATGACACAGCAGAAAGCATTTTGTTATGTTTCATTATTTATTTTAAGGTATCTGCATCTCCTGCACTGCTCCAATAAAAGGACCTGCCTCTTTCCAAACTGATGGCCACTAGATGGTAGAGTCTTTTTGTGATTTTAGGAGAGGCCTTGGCTAGTCAGGCCAGTTAGAGATTAAATTAAATATCTTCATTTTTCCATTAAAACTGAACTTAGTTTATAAAACTTACCCAAGATCAGTTAAAACCATATTAGATATTGGTCCATGTGCTCACTAGATCAATGCACCCCTAAAGGTGCATGGACCACTGAAATTTTGAAATGTATTCTCTTTCTTTCTTCCTTTGGGCCATTTGTGAAATACTCAAACCAGCCTGTCTTGCACCAAGAGCCATTATGGCATAATAAAGTGTAGGTTACTGAAATCACATAACTTGGTCAGTTTGTTACGCACTCCAAACCACTGATTTGAAATTTTATGAAACTGATTTGAAGATTTATAAAAGTTTCAAAGCTTCATGAAGCAGGATTTCAAAAGCACTCATCACTAGTGTTCAGTCTTGAATTTGTCTTCCCTTTTATATAAGCAAACTGTTGTTATTAAAGAGTGTTTGAGTTATTTAATCTCTGTTCCTTACCTGCTTGCCTTCAGGTCCAAATTCTCTTGGACAACTTTAGAATTCTCAGACCTGAGTTCAAACCCTGAGTTCAACCAGACCTTATGAGCTTTAAACACATATACTGTAGGTGGAGTGAAACAAATAATATAAATAGTAAAAACTGTATAATTAGTCTTAGCTGCTGACTGGTTCTCAACCCTGTTCCTGGAGTCCCACCCCTTGGTCTTGGGGTCTCTACTAATGAGCTAATAACCCAAATCAGGTGTTTGATAAAGGAGACATGCAAAATGTGCACAGTTTGGGGGAGCTCCAGGAACAGGGTTGAGAACTAATAGTAATAGTTATATAGAATTGTAGTTTTTATATAACTATCACTATGTTTTATGTGATTGATCTACGTCAAATTTATCTCTGCCCTGACACACTTGCCTGGAAGTCATCCTGAAGACCTTGATTAGCTGGTTCAAGTATGTTCATTCAGGATTGGAGCTAAACTCTGCAGGATATTAGCCCTCCAGGAGCAGGATTTGACACCCCTGATCTATGTACAAGTACTTTAAGTGTACGTTTAGTACGATGTACTAAAAACTTTTTCCTTTGTGTTTTTTTGCTTACAGACGACAACATTGTCAAAGCCATCCTTGTTCACATGGATCTGAGAAAACAATTAAAAATGCTGTATTTTTCATGCCAGGCCAGTAGTTGGTGATGTTACTTTGTAAAGAAAAGCACGTCTTGATATTGCTGAGTTAGATGCGTTCCTGGGTCAACATATTTTGTTGATCCTGGAACAACATTCTAGTCTGAAAATTTTGTCTTAACCCTATTCCTACCCCTAAACCTAATCCTGCCCATAAATTATCCCAAAAATCAGAGGGAAATTATAGATGAATAACACTGATGTAGAAGCACCAATTCATTATTTTAAGCCTAAACTTGACATAATCTGTAAACTTGTCCCTCAAATCTGATTGGTTGATTTGAATGTTGTTCCAGGATCAACAAAAATGTTGACCCAGGAACATGTTGAACTCAGCAATATCAGGTTATGCGGCAAGGAACACAGTTGCCTTGAATGGGTGCACTTGGTCTGCAACGATGTTCAGACACCTGACAGCTGTCAGGGATTGTGCTATTGGGATAATGGGGCCTAAAGTGTCCCAAGAAAACCGCCTCCGGCCTATGTCTGCCCAAAGGTGCATCCCGGTGCTATAGCCTCTGTTGGTAATTAGTGTATTCAAACTTGGCCTTTGATGTGATGCACCAGGAATCTTGATTTGTCAGACCAGGCCACTTTCTTCCAAACATTCACAGTCCAATCTTGGTGATCTTGGGCCCATTTCAAGATCGTTCAGTTGCCATGTGCTCATTGCTCTATGCTGGGGGTGGTCATAATGTAATGGCTCATCGATGTATATCTATACATCATATATAGAGATCAGCTAACGTAAAGTGAATTACAGTATAATGAATGATTCAAGTTTATCACTCATTTTCACAGTTTGCTTTATTTCGTTTTTTAACAAATTTAAGATTCAAGAGTTTTATTTGTCACATGCACAATTATATAGAGCATATATAACCAGCAGTGAAATGAGAGTCAGGTCCGCTCCATGGACAGTGCAATTATTAAAGAATACAACACAGATGAGAATATACATAACTATAGCTATGAAGGAATTAAATAAAAGTAAACAATAAAAATAAATTTAGTTTAGATATTACAAATTAGTGACAGAAATTAACGATTTTCATAATTTTGAAGTAGCTATTTGCGTTTATTGTTCACAATATAATTATTTTGTTTTTCAAATGTTTCAGAAGTTCTGGTGCTAAAGTAACTATTACTTTAATGACCAACAAGTAAACCTTTAATACCTTCATCAGGTCCTGAGAGGAGTCAGTGTAAATATGTGTTTACATGGTTTATGTTCTTGAGCGATTGTTGCAGTGTAGCTTCTTGGCTGGCAATGAATGCATTTCATACACAGTCCCTGTTGAGGGAAACCTGAGGGAAACCTGAAAACTTGAAAATTCCTAAAAGCTCCATCTTGTCCATGTAGGCACTTTAGCCCAAGATGTCCTGGGGAGCTTTGCAGAAATGTGTCTGTAAAAAGACAGGTAACATGTGCTTGTTTTACCTCTGGGTCAGCTCATCAGGTTCACTCTTAAATGATTAGTTCACTTTTAAATTAAAATTTACTGATAATTTACTCAACCCTGTCAACAGTTAAGATGGAATTTCAGGGACCAGTTTACGACAGGGCTAACTGCTGGTGTGGAAGATGTGCCACACTGTGATTGGATCTTTGGTGAATGAACATAAACAAATGTTCAGAAACATCAGATAAGATGTTAAGACAACTGCCAGACACCACTTCCAGAGCAGGAAGAGGGACCTTCTGCACCCACCACAACCAAGGAGAGGACTTCTCATTGGACAACACATTGATCGTAACCACCAAACTCATTCCTAAGGTTTAGGCAAGGACTGCCATAAAAATTAATTCAGGACCTCCTGGATGGAGCAGCAGTGACTGAAATAAAGTGAGGCAACAGAGATCTATCTAAATCCATTCATACCTATGTTTGGAGGCCTTAATTTGATTTAAACTGCATCACATCCACTCCATCTTCATGCAAAGCAGTTTATGTTAATGGTTTCTGACTGTTAACACAAAAGGTCATGGGACAGATAAACAAATGCATCCCCATGATGCCTTTAATAATTTGAAAGAGGTTTGGTAAAGAAATAATGCATTGGTAAAATGTTAAAGACACTATTTTAACATTGTACTTTATGCTATGCAAATGAGTTCCACACTAGGGTGGGCAACACCGGGGCTACTTCAGATAACAGTGGCCAGTCACACTCCAGGATCGGAAAGGCGCCACATTTCAATCTCCTCCTCATCAGAAAGGGATAAATATGTCCCCCAGGTAGACACACCCTTGTTCTGCATTTCCAGCTCGACGGGGAAGGAGACATTAACAGACACTCCACGTCCTGAGTTTCTGACCTGACGAGGAAAGAGACTACAAGACAGTTAAGGTTAAGCTTTTGCGAGCAAAACCTTTCACATTGCTTCCAGCTGCACTCTAGCTGCAAAAAGGGCCCCAGCATTGAAGGACTTCATCTGACCGTTACGGCTCCTACAGCAGCACAGCCCAGTCTGCAAAGGACCTCTGCATCTGCAGACATTGCCTGTACCACATGCACAACCTGATATTGCTGAGTTCAACATGTTCCTGGGTCAACATTTTTCCTGGAACAACATTCAAATCAACCAATCAGATTTGAGGGACAAGTTTACAGATTATGTCAAGTTTAGGCTTAAAATAATGAATTGGTGCTTCTACATCAGTGTTATTCATCTATCATTTCCCTCTGATTTTTGGGATAACTTATGGGTAGGATTAGGTTTAGGGGTAGGAATAGGGTTAAGACTAAATTTGTAATATGGTGCTTAAAAAACGACCTATAGGTTTCCTTTTTACAGTGTACTACAACTGGTATTTGAACCCAAGTCACCTTGAATTCTAATTGAAAGAACCAGAAATGCCTCTGGTACCCCCTAAAAGACAAACATACTATAGCTGCAATAAGTGTTTATGATTATAGCTCATGATATAACCTACTTTGCATACATTTTGGTTTTGGCAACTAGAACATTCCAGGGATTTTCAACATAAGCTTTACTTTATATGCACCTGTTTACACCATTATGATTGATAGTGATTGAGAGAGAGAGAATTCAGAGCTAATGTTCATTTATAATCTAATCAAACCGATAAAGAGTCCTGCCGACTCTATAACACTCTCATCTTTCTGAAAATCAGCCCTAATAAATTTCATCTGAAGTATGGAAGCTCTCTCCCACGTCTGCAAGCGTAACACAGTCAGACAGTTTATAGCAGAATGATTAATGACATGTAAAAACAAAGAACAGAAAGAATCACATCTCTTTTTTTCAGACCCTTTAAGAGTGAAATTAGATGACACTGTTGGAAATCACATCACGTATAAAGTTAATTCATTTCTAGTCTTTCAAATCAATGATTGTGGACAGGACAAAAAAAATCAATTTGAGACAAGAGAGATATTTCAAATAATATAGTAATTTCAGAGGCTAAACTCAATTTGTTCGTTATAAAACTCAAACAGATACGCATGAGAGAATGTGAATTGCAAAGCTATTGGAGTGCCAGCAGAACAGAACTAATTCTAACCCCAATACTTGCAAATTTATTTAAATACACCATGTGAATATTAATATTAGCACCATTAAGAGGGTATTAAATACAACATATTTAATTTGTTATTTGCACAAGGTCTATGTGCATTATTAGTTGTAGATATAATGCTTATTACTCTTCATACTTATTATGCCAAGGGCTGTTGGGACCCCCAGTCATATCTTTGCACCAGAATATCATAGAAACACTTTTTCCTTGGGGTACTGTACAGAATCCCCATATGGGGCCCCCAGTGGTCCTTGGGGGCCCGGTCATATCTCTGCATAATAATGTCAAAGAGACATACTGCCTTGTTTTCTTTGGAGTAGTGTACTGAGTTCCCATGGGCCCCTATCACAACTTCAAAGATGAATGGAGTCGAGTCCTGGTGCAGTGAACTGAGATCTGTGTGGGGCCCCCAGCTCCCTTGAAGGCTTCAGTCATGTCTCATCACCAGAATATCATAGTTATCTGAGTAGACTCTTTTGACTTGGGGCAGTGTACAGAGGTCCCATGGTATCCCCCTAAATGCCCCTTGAGACTCTTAGACATAACTCTGCATGACAATATCAAAGAGACAGGGGGTAGGTTATTGTGCCCTGGTGCAGTATACTGAGGTCCCATGTGAAGTCCCCAGCAGCCCTTGAGGGCCCTTTTCATATCTGTGCATCAACATATCAAAGAGACATGGGCTCTTTTGACTTAGTGCAATGTGTTGAGGTTTGTGTGGGTCCCCCAAGTCCCCTTAAGGCCCCAATCATGTCTCATCATTAGAATATTGTAGAGACCAGGGTGGGGTCTTACACCCTGGTGCAATGTATTGAGGCCCAATGTGGGATCCCCGAGGCCATATCTCTGCACCAGAATATATGGAGGGCCACTGTCCTGCAAATTTGAGTTCTGTCCTTAACCAAACACACCTAAAAAATCTAACCTATGTCTTCAGAATTGATTGAAAAACTAAGCGTGTTACTTCTGGCAGATCACGTTAGCCAACCTCGCATCACCTGACTCTCCTCTGATCCACATCTACCTATAGAATTACAATGCCTATCACAGCATCCCTATAATATAAGGTCCATTCAGTATTATCAGCAGCTTTATCACGTTGCACTGGAGCTAATTACCCTCTTCCATCCCCAGCTCCTCCTCTCAGTCGGGACTTGACTTTTGATATACCTCTTCGAATCAGACAAATTTTTGTTGAATTATGTTGTTACACTAAATTATTTTCACTAAGAACATTAATGCTATCTGCATATCTTATGTTGGTTCTGTTCTGTTTACACTAAATGGGGTTATCACTGCTCTCCCTGCTCTTATCCATGCTAGGCTGCATGGATGGGCAGGGAGTTCTTACCCAGAACAGAACCATACCGCCAATCCAACCTATATGCTAATTGTCAATCATCATTGAAGATAGTCCTGACCGAAATGAGAGCTTTAGCGCAAGTTCTACCAGGAAGACTCTAATGCCACGTCATTCATTCATACTAATAGGTTTGGCCAATCACTGCTTTACACCTGGAGTATATGAACTCTCTGTTTCACGTTCGCAGTTGATGAGCCTGACGTTCCCCTCCATCCTCCCCACCACCACCAGGTTGGCCCTGTCCATCCATCGGGGGTAGGCTCCGCCCCTGCCTTCGTCTTCAGGCAGGATCAGCCAAATCTGCATCCCCCAGGATTTGGTCTACGCCAAAACACTTATCTACACTTATACAACTAAATATGAATCATTGTAGGTCACTACCATCTGTTAATACTTTACAGAATAAATACCAAGAAAAAAAGTCTTGGTATTTCTGGTCAAATTACAAGCAGGTGTGTTTGATTAAGGATGGAACTAAACTATGCAGGACAATGGCCCTCCAGTACCAAAGTTTCCCATCCCTGTCATAAAGACATGGGGGATAGTTCTTCTTCCTTGGGGTAGTTTCCCCATGTGGGCCCCCAGATAGCCCTATCTCTGCATGAGGATAGAGATATGCACCTTTACACCCTGGTGCAGTATATTGAGGCTCCATGTAAGTCCCAGCAGTCCTTGAGGGCCCCAGGCATATCTTTGCACCAGAATACCATAGAGACATGGGAGGCAGCTCTTTTCCCTTGGGTAGTGTACAGAGTCCCTATGTGGGCCCTCAAATGACCCTAGGGACTTCAGTCATATGTCTACATGAGAATATCACAGGAGATGGTTTCTTGCCCTGGTGCAGTGTACTGAGGCCCCATGTAGAATCCCTAACAGCCCTTGAGCCCCCAGTCATATCCTTGCAGTAGAATATCATACACTCTAAAACATGCTGGGTTGTTTCAACCCAAATTTGTGTCAAATATGGACAAACCCAACCATTGAGTTAAAAATGTAATTAAAAAATGTAACCCAATGGCTGGTTTGTCCATATTTGAATCAAATTTGGGTTGAAACAACCCATGTAGAAATATGGGTTCTGGTTCATTTTTCTTGTGGCAGTGTATATGACTCCAACATACTGATGGTGAATTTATCACCAGCACTCTCATTTTGTTCAGAAAATATACCTATCTAGTGATTATTATCATTATGAGGGGCCAAAAGCCCTGGAGCATTATGCACTTTATGACACAGCATTTTATAACACTCTGTTATTAGGTTTCCACGCATGCACATCGGTGGACAAACATTGCAGTGATGCAGGGAATGAGACCCTGGGGAGGGAAAGAGAGAGAAAGAGAGTCTAAAAGAGGAATAGGCTTTATGACGCTCGCTACTGAAAAGAGAACAAACTGATCCTGCCAACAAACATCCTTTGATGGAGCTGAACTCAATTGAATTGAGTCAAATCTAATTCCACTGAACTGAAAGCAGGCAGAGAAAGAAAGCCAGAGAGAGATATGGATGGAGGGTGAAAGGAAGAGAGGACCGGGGAAGCGGATTAGAGTCTCCAGAGATGTGGCAGTCGTCTGAACAGGTGTTTGTCGAGGGAGAGAGAGAGAGACACTGGAGTAAACTGAACTGCAGCGGAAGGTTCTCTGTAGGTGTGTAAGTATGCTGCACTGTTTGATGTGTGGAGAACTGAACTGATTTTGATGTGCAGTCCTGTGTGGATTGAGCAGGGGAGATATGTCACACACATGCACACCCAGAGATGGGCTTTCTGATGTCTGTAGTTATTGACTTTTCACTTTTCTGACAGATGCCTGTTTTCCATTCAGGGACAGGCCACACACACACATACACACACCCTTCATCCCTGCTATCCCTGATAGCGCCTGCCAGTCAGAAGTCGTTCAGCAGAGAGGAAGTTCCTAGGATGCCACTGCCAGAAAATGCAAGTGTCTGCTAAAGAAATGGAAGTTATATCAAAAGCTGAGGTATAAAGGGGTTAATTATCTTTGTCCAGATGTACAAACATTTTTGAGAAATCCACTTGTGCTGACCATGAGCAGAACATAATAATATATATTAATATTCTGTATACATCAGTTAATCACTGTAACACTAGCAAGAATGCTGATATTAAGAACAACAGCATAATAGCAAGTGTGATATTTCTTTTATATAATAATACAATAAACAACTAAATGAGTATCTTACATTTTAGACAAAATTTACTTTGTCAAAAAACAAAAGAAGAAATTCCATACGTAGCCAATGCAGAATCAATCACTGCGTGTCTTTGAGTAATCTGTTTCATTTCTGAATGAATAATTGCTTTTGCATGAATTGTATAAAGACTGATATCCCAATCTGGAACTCCACTCAATCAAATTTGAGGACTAGAACTAACTGTTACGTAAACCTATTTAAACCTATTTTATATTTTATATTTTTGGTAACACTTTACAATAAGGTTCCATTTATTACCAGTAGTTAACACAGAAGAACAATGAAAAATACATCAACAGCATTTGTTAATCTTAGTAAATGCTGAAATTAACATTACCTAATACATTATTAAAATGAACTCACAGAGATGTATTATTTTTCTAAAAACTTTGTTGGTGTTCATCTGAAGAAAGAAAGACATACATCTGGGATGGCATGAAGGTGAGTAAATTTAAATTTTTGGTTGAAGTATTCCTTTAAAAAATAATAAAAAGTTGAACTTTTAAAAAACGTGCCTGAAAGTTTGGTGTTGCTGGTTGCACGTGTTGGATCAATTATGTTTAAGCTTTTGAAACATCTATGGCATGTTCAACAGTGAGAGAAGCATCATTTCCACAAGTCTCTGTGGTTGTGGAGTGAAGACATCATCCTGATGAGAGCCGACAGGAAGAGGTGAACAAGAAGAGAACACAGAATAACGAGAGAGAGAGAGAGAGAGAGAGAGCTGGAAAGAAGGTACTGTGAAAGGGCAGATCTCCACCTATCACCATTCTTTTTTGTTCTATCTGTTTGTCATAAAGATGAAAGAGTTTAAACTTCAGACAGATATCAAAGCCTGTCAATACATACACGCACATCACTGCAGCTCTAATAAAGACATCACCTGTGAGACAAAAACTTCAAGAGAGAGTGTGTGAGTTACATCAGCCCCGCTAACATATGCTAATATGCCTGTATACAGATGGTATGGGGTGACGTGGGGAGGTCAGATCCAGTATCACGTCCACATGGATTTAGAAGGCATGAGCTCGGAGTAGATGAAGTTCAGGCTTGTTGTAAACAAGAACCTATTTTGAGAATGAAGCCTAAAATGAATGTGAATAAAATAAAACCATCCCCAAATACAATGATGCTCTTAGAGAAATGTTTCCACAAAAATACCATAATATCTGAATTTGGGATTTACAATCAGCTTCACACTTTCACTCTACATGAGGAGATAATAAATTTATCTGATAATCATAACACAAATCATGAAAATGACAGTGCTTGTCCTGTTTTGTGGAAAATGTACTGTTACTATAGTTGCCACTTCTGGTAATAGCAATTTATGTTTGCAAGCGATTCTTTAGGGCACTTATTGTGTATACAGTACATGCTTTTACATTGTAGGCGACAAATACATACACTGTAGTATACACCAATCAGGCATAACATTATGACCACTGACAGGTGAAGTGAATAACACTAATTATCTCTTCATCATGGCACCTATTAGTGTGTGGGATATATTAGGTAGCAAGTGAACATTTTGTCCTCAAAGTTGATGTGTTAGAAGCAGGAAAAATTGGCAAGTTTAAGGATTTGAGTGAGTTTGACAAGGGCCAAATTGTGATGGCTAGACGACCGGGTCAGAGCATCTCCAAGACTGCAGCTCTTGTTCCCGGTGTGCAGTGGTCAGTATCTATCAAAATTGGTCCAAGGAAGGAACAGTGGTGAACAGGCGACAGGGTCATGGGCAGCCAAGGCTCATTGATGCACGTAGGGAACGAAGGCTGGCCCATGTGGGCCAATCCAACAGACGAGCTACTGTAGCTCAGATTGCTCAAGAAGTTAATGCTGGTTCTGATAGAAAGGTGTCAGAATACACAGTGCATCACAGTTTGTTATGTATGGGGCTGCATAGCCGCAGACCAGTCAGGGTGCCCATGCTGACCCCTGTCCACCACCAAAAGCACCAACAGTGGGCACGTGAGCATCAGAACTAGACCAGGGAGCAATGGAAGAAGGTGGCCTGGTCTGATGAATCACATTTTCTTTTACATCACGTGGATGGCCGGGTGCGTCACTTACTTGGGGATCACATGGCACCAAGATGCACTATAGGAAGAAGGCAAGCTGGCAGAGACAGTGTGATGCTTTGGGCAATGTTCTGCTAGGAAACCTTGGATCCTGCCATCCATGTGGATGTTACTTTGACATGTACCACCTACCTAAGCATTGTTGCAGACCATGAACACCCTTTCATGGAAACGGTATTCCCTGGTGGCTGTGGCCTCTTTCAGCAGGATAATGTGCCCTGCCACAAAGCAAAAAGGGTTCAGGAATGATTCCCTTATTGTTTATACCAAAGAATACCACAAACCTGTCTCTAATTGTACCTGTATCCCACCTCAGTAGCAGCAAAGGTGTTTTGCAATACAACATGAACACATTAAGTACATTGTGCCTAACTGTTGGGGAGTAACTAGTTACGTAACAGCATTACATAATTTAATTACAAAATAAATGTAACTGTAACTCGTTACATTTGTAATTGTACTTGTTATATTTGTCATAACATAAAAAGGGCACTGCCAATCGGAATCCAGATATTGGTGCGAAGAAGAATATAACATTACTACTGGTGATGTAACTTAAGCAAAGAGACAAATTAGCATATTCTTATTAATATTAGGATAGAGTTCTAATTCATGACAAAACAAATCACATTTAAAATAATTATTGAGAAATTGTAAAACTTTAAGAAAATTGTATAATTAAAAAAAATGTATTTCCATGGATTTGACAGGGTGGGCAAGATATCAATCTGGGCCCACCCATAGCTCCGCCCCCCCTCCACTTTATAAACACAGCTACTACACCGTGTCCTGGTAGAAGTGTTTACATGTCTTTGACAACGAGTGTGACAGCACTGCAGTGTATTTTGGCAACCTTTTGACCATTTCTTCTTCATAACAAACCTCTAGAATCACAGTTGCCAGAAGGTTCATCTCTTTCCCACAACTGGACTGCAGAAATGTACGACAACACCTACTCCCAGGCTACATTTTAATGGGAGGCGAAGGGGAAAAGCTGCGGCTACTACATGAGGATTGCGTTCTTCTTTTAATTTCTGATCCAGTCCCTCATCATCGCCAGTTTGGTGCTTTTCCTTGAGTACGGCCAGCCCAAGAAGACCGCCGAAGAGAATAGAGTAGAAGAGCTGGAGCAGGCCTTAAACAAGCTCTCCAGAGACAACACCAAACTCCAAAAAGAGAAAGCTGAACTCACAGGTGCCCTCAAAGCAAAGACTGGAGAGAAGAATGCAGCAGACAAAGAGATAGCAAAGCTGAAAAATTACTTAAACACAAGTTACAATAGCAAAAACTTGCAGAAGACACTTGTAAGTCCTTTATTTGCTTGTATCTGAACATTCGAGTCATATTTCGAGTAACACCCAAAAATGAAAATAGTCATTTACTCATCCTCATGTCTTTCCAAAGCTGCATGACTTACTTAGATCAAAATTAGATCAAAACAATTTTACATTGGACTCAATAAACAGACATTCTTCAAAAAATTTTCTTTTGTGTCCCACAGAAAAAAGAAAGTCATACAGGTTTGGGACGATATGAGTGTGAGTAAATGAGGAGTGAAGTTTCATTTTTGTGTGAACTCCCTCTTTAATTCTAAGATACTATTAAGTTAATCTTATGTGATTACCTTTAAAATCGTTAATTGAACCCTTGGTATATTTATCTTGTAAACCTAACCCTGACAGTCATTACAAGTTTGATTTTGACTGGCTGTTTTACAGGCTCTTTGTGAGGTCAATAAAATGACGCTTTCAAGCATTCGAAATACTCCACTACCATGTCCACCAAGCAACAACAAACAAAATGGTGAATCCTATAACCGATCAATGAATAATCAAATTCATAAATGGACTGTCCTGTAGATGTGTGTCCTGTACTTAAGAGTAACTTCAGCCAGACAGTGGAGTACCTTAAAGCTGACTTGGACAACGCAGTGAAGGATAAAAATGAGCACCATACCCAGGTGATACAACTGAGACAGGAAAAAATTTATTTAAAATCCCAGCTTGATGTTTACACCAAGAAATGCAAAGAAGACTTTGCAGACTCCCTCCCAGGTATCCAGACGGTCTCAAATGCCTTCCTAACAAAAATTGATAACTTCTTCACCAACTTGGTCATGTTTCACCTCACCTGCCAGAAACAGATGAATATGATTCCATCCAACTCCTCCAGGCTTTTTCAGCAGGTAGAGGACAAGTTCCAGATCAACCTAGACAATGTGGGAGCGAAAGTCTCGAACATTCAAAAACAGAGCAGCTGGTTAGAAGTACAGAATATGAGGCTGTTTTTGGGACTAACAATATATTGTATTATAGTAGACGTAAGTTACATTAAACATGACTTTATGTTAATAAATTAAACTCATTGTACTAATGAAATTGATTTCTGTATATTGTAATGTTGTTTTTTTTCTGTAATTGTTATTGTTACACCCCCATCCCACTCCTGTCCCACCCACTTTTTAAAACAGTTACCCCACTGATTGTTGAAGATGGTGGATTAGTTACACAAGTAGTGTTTTGACAGCTATAGTCACAGACTTTAAAGGAATTCAGAGATGCAACTTCTATGAGACAGTGTTATCATGTTAATAACTGAGAAGCTGTGTCTCTTTTTTGTCGGCTGTTATGCAATTCTATTAAAAATGTTAAAGCTAGAAAAGTTAAAGCTAAAAAGACTAGATTTTCCTGACTCATCCCTATCATGATGCAGTGTACCTGAGAAATATTCTTAATAGTGCTTCATATTTGAAGCAAAGCACCCCATCATTCATGTTCAGTAATTCATGTGGCCTGGAATTATGCGATGTTGAGTAAAACTTTAGAGCGTAAGTTAAATTAATTAGATATTACATATAATTTGGTAGGAAAACACAAAGTGTTGGACGTTTTATTTGTACAGAGAGGAATATGTGTATTTTATGAAACATTTTTATTTTTTATGAAACTGCTTTTTATCACTTAATTAGAAGAAATTAAATTAGAAAATTTGGTTACACTTTATTTTAAGGTGTTTTTGTTACACTGTAATTATACGTTTAAGTACTGAGTAATATTAAGGCCCAATCCCAATTCTATTTTATACCCCTTCCCCTTCCCCTTACCCTTCCCCTTGCCCCTTGAAACAGAGTGTCAAGGGGTAGGGCTGAAAATATTCCCCTAAGAAATGGGACACCACTACTAGACCGTTACACGTCATCATAAGTCGTCGCTAGCTCCTACGTCATAGATGCGCCGATGTTTATCACACACTTCTAAGATGCCATCGATAGCTGTAGTGATCTCTGTTGCTTGGGCGACAGCTATTTTTTTGCATTTGTCTTCAGTTCTTCTTTGTTTATATCATGTAACGTACACGTATTTATGGACGTAACCACAACAAAACAATACATTAATCAGGCATGCGGCAAAAAGACAAGTTAGCTGCCACCGGATTTGAATTTATGTTGTCAAATCAACGCGGGTTTCAATAAAATATAAACAAATATGTTGTGGAACTATCATAAAGTAAAAAACATTAGCAAACTTTTTTCATAGCGATTTTAACAAATCTTTTTTCGGAGAACATAACCGTATACATGAACACAAGATTAAAGGCAACATAAAACAAGTGATTATTTATTACTAAAATACTGTTTACCGTAAAAAAATACTTACATTTATGGGTCTCTCTGCTCGCTCGGTCGGCCATGTTGGAAATTTATCATACCCCTTCGTCTGAAGTGTGGTCCCGAAAAATCTTCGTTTGAAGGGCTACCTGGCCCTTCCCCCTACCCCTTCCCCTCACACCAAATGAGAATTGGGACACCCCTACCCCTTCACGTGAACGCGCGAAACAAAGGGGAAGGGGAAAGGGGAAGGGGTAAGGGGTAGAATTGGGATTGGGCCTAAGTAACTATATGTACTTACTATAGGGTTAGGATTAGCTGGTGTGTGGTGAGCGCACTGGCGCCGTTGTACTGTGGCTGCCGTCGCATCATCCAAGTGGATGCTGCACACTGGTGGTGGATGAGGAGAGACCCCTGATATGATTGTAAAGCGCTTTGGGTGTAAAGTAGTACATATGAAAGCGCTATATAAATGCCTCATTCATTCATTCATTCATTAGGGTTTGGTTTGGTTTAGGGTTAGTTGCATGTAATTATGCATAATTTATAGTTGTTGCTCTAGTAACTACATGCAAAATATGTAAAAATGACACTAAAATAAAGTGTTACCGAAAATTGTGTTGTCTTTTATATAGGGCCAACTGAACAGACATTTAGTAGTTTATTTTAAACTGCAAAGCATTGAAAATAAATGTTGAAAAGTGTGTCCCATACATTGTAAAAAGTTCTACATGCCCACTTTGACGCACTTGGCCAAAATAAAGGAAATACGTCATGTGAGTAGACAAGTGGTTAAGTGCAAAGACTGCAAGTGTGTGTATTGGGACAGGCCAATGGTTGTCCCCTCAAATAGTGCACTATTGAATGGTATAGGGCAGTGGTTCCCAACCACATTCCTGGAGGCCCCCCAACACTGCACATTTTGCGTGTCTCCTTGATCAAGCACACCTGAATCAGGTCATCAGCTCATTAGCAGAGACTCCAAGACCAGAAATGGGTGTGTCAGACAAAGGGAGAAAAATGTGCAGTTTAGGGGGCCTCCAGGAATGTGGTTGGGAAACACTAGTATAGGGGGTGATTTCAGACACAACCTGTCTCAGATCTACAAGAACAAATATGATAATATGCACAAAAATGTGTCTCTCAGATGTGCAACATGTACAACATGTCAATGTTCATGTAAAAAGAATATGTACTTAAAAGACCCTGCCCTCAACCTTTAGTTTTGACTTTTTAACTTCGCAGATTTTCAACCCGCTTTGTATTGTTACAACGTTGATAGTAGGCTATATGTAAATTTTTACTAGTTCTCTGTGTGGACCAAGAAATTCACGTTTATTTGTCAGCAAAATTCCACTGGAAAATGCAATACCCTGGTAAGCATATCCATAGCAGACTGGTGGGAGTGGCCATGCCCAGTGCATAATGGGTGCTGAAGTTTTCCTACCTATTTGGCAAAAGGGAAGATAGCCTTTTTTCTTAATTTTCTCTAATCAGGTAGCACCGATTTCAGTTTTTTATCGCCCTTTTACTTTTACTGAAAACCCATTTCCCTTTCGTGGGAACTATCGACGCTACGTCAATGACGTGATGGGAACCCTCTGTATGATGTGTTCGTGAAGCACCTCTGTATCCAACCAATGAGGAAACGAGACGTCAGAGGCGGGTGACGTCACGGACCAGGAAACTATAAAGCATGCCCAGAACAAAGAACGCTAGCTTCTGTTGTCTTCAGCAAGCGCTCTCTGTATCTTGTGTGTCTTATTTGGTGTTGTTTGTCTTATCACATATAAACAAGGCACGATCTCTTCGTCTGAGGACAAGAGGATTGGTGTGAGATACTCTTGTCCTCAGACGAAGAGATCGTGCCTTGTGCGCCGCCCTTTCTCTGCCCTCACCTGCCAGGTTCAGTGCCGTCTCCCAGGTGGAAGCACGCTCTGTGGTTTCTTCCCCCGGGTTGAGGCACCGATACTCACATGTCCAGCTCTGAGGAGGTGGATATTGTGATATCGATCTGAGGATCGCCACCTCACAGTCACACACATATCGTGTTTCAAAATCACACATTTATAACAAATCAATAGTGAACAGCAGTTTGAATCGCATTTTCCCCTGTGCTACACTACAAAGCGAGTTGGGATACACACAATTTATGTGTCGTTTGCTGGGAGTGGAGCATGCACGTCAGCTCACAACTGACAGTGACAGTGTTCATTCATAAAAATGTCCCGAAGAAAAGTATGCACTAGCGGGAGTTTTGTAGCTCCACTCCTGTTGACTTTATTCTCGAGGGAATAAAAGTCTAACGCAAAGCTCAGATCTCGCGCTTGCCGAGGCAGCGCGTGGATTGAGTTTTCATTAAAGAATATAGCTCAGATCTCGCGCTTGCCGAGGCAGCGCGTAGATTGAGTTTTCATTAAAGAATATATGGCTCGGATCTTGTGTTGCCGAGGCAGCGCGTAGATTAAGTCTGCAAGAATGAATATACGGCTCGGGTTTTGCGTTTGCCGAGGCTGCGCATATATCACGTGTCCGTAATTATGCATGTGTGTGTGTATGTATATATATATTAAGGGATCTGAGTAGACGGGAGTTCCCTTTCTCTCTTTCCCTAAAATACCTTGCGAATTATTACGAGCTATAATTCTTTTTTGTATTCTAAATATATTCAGTCTGTTCAAAAAATATATATTTATATAAGAACTGGCTGCATTTAATTTGATGATTAAATGAAATATTGAATACATTAAATTCTGAGGAATTTAAAAGAAAATAAAGTAGACCGTTCTGCCAACCCTGCCACCTCGTGTACTTCAGGGCGCAGTGGTTTCCAGTGTTCCTCCAAGAAATAGGAGGATTGTAGAGCGGTCAGTTCAGATGTTCCCTGCCGGTTCGCCGTTTCAGGGCACTGGTCTGACCGTTCATCCAAAGAAAGTGTCGGCACCCTTGGTTCCCCGCAGAAAGCTTGGGGACAGGGACAGGCGACACAGCTGAAGTCTTTGTGGGGTAACAGATCTGCGGACTGTAATTATCACCAAGAAGGCTTCGAAGAGGTCCTGATGCCAGTGGCGCAGGACATCGGAGGGCAGCCCCCTCCAGAGAGGGTTGGGTATTAAAATACTTGGTACCCATTCCTCTTTGGCGCCCTCAGGGGGCCGTTCTGCTAACCCTGCCACCCAGTGTGCTTCAGGCCGCAGTGGTCTCCACCGACCCTCCGAGGAGGGCCGGTCATCACTTGATTCGGCTGTTCCTTGCCGGTTCGCCGCTTCAGGGCGCCGAGTCAAGTGCTCAAAAAACACCAGAGGCCAGTCTCGAGAGACTGGTTCCCTTAGTAAATAAAGCAGAATGGAAACTTCTCCCCAGTTTAATGGGGTCCTTCCCACAGTGGTGGCCCCCGAGCAGTCTCTGGAAATGGAACAGGAGGTTATGACGCTCTTGCAAAAAGGAGCTATAGAAGGGGTTCTCCTCCCAGCAAGCTGTCAGGGTTTTACAACCTATACTTCATTGTTCCAAAGAAGGATGGAGGGTTACCCCACAGATCAGGTCCGAGGACTGGTTAGTTGTGATAGACCTGAAAGATGTTTACTTTCATGTATCCATCCATCCTCAACACAGGAAGTTCCTCAGGTTTCCTCTCAGGCAGGACCTCCTGTCTCAAGCGGGCGGCATGATAATTCATCCACGCCCAGAACTTTGGAGACTGTTGGCCTGGCCTCTGAGGGGGCCAGGCTCATAGATGCTGCTCTCCCAACTGAGGTTGTTGAGACCATACTCCACTCCAGAGCTCCCTCCACGAGGAAGTGTATGCGGCCATTTCGGCCATGCTCCTCTGGGGGATTCCTCGGTAGGTCGAGACCCCCTTTTTATACGCTTCCTACGTGGTACTCTAAGGCTGAGGCCTTCAGTACGTACAAGGACTCCGGCCTGGGACTTGGCCGTGGTATTAGAAGGGTTAGCTGAGGCTCCCTTCGAACCACTAGAGGAAGTTTCAGAGAAATTCCTCACCCTTAAAGACCGTATTTCTACTGGCTATTTCATCTCTTAAAAGAATAGGAGATCTTCAAGCACTTTCAGTTGCTTTTTTGTGTTTGGAATTCGCACCTGGAATGGTCAAAGCGTTCCTGCACACTAGACCAGGCTATATGCCTAAGGTCCCCACCAACGTCCCAGGTCCCATCATACTTCAGGCCTTCTATCTTCCTCCATTTACAACTTCGGATCAGGAGAAACTCAATCTGCTCTTCCCAGTGAGGGCTTTAGATGCATATGTCCACAGAGCTGCCCTGTGGGGCAAAACAGATCAATTGTTTGTGTGTTACGGGTCTCATAAGAAAAGAGGCCCAGCATCTAACCAGAGAACGAGCAAGTGGGTGGTCGAGGCTATCTCACTTGCTTATGAGGCGGCCGGACAGCCATCTCCATTAGCTGTCCGTGTCCACTCTACTAGGGGTATGGCGGCCTCAAAGGCCTTAATGTTAGGAGTATCCATTAATGACATATGTGGTTCTGCTGGATGGTCATCCCAGCACACATTTATTAGGTTTTACAACCTGGACGTAGGTTCCTCTCCGGGGTCCTCAGTTCTGTCTACAAGATAACAGACAGGTACTTGGTGATACGGCGTAGTTGGGATAGCGTTCCCATCACGTCATTGACGTAGCGTCGATAGTTCCCACGAAAGGGAACGTCTCGGGTTACTGATGTAACCCTTGTTCCCTGAGTAAGGGAACGAGACGCTACGTCACGTTGCTGTACCCCCTGCATACCTGTGAGCGTATTGCTTCAGACATATTCCAGAAGCTAGCGTTCTTTGTTCTTGGTATGCTTTATAGTTTCCTGGTCCGTGACGTCACCCGCCTCTGACGTCTCGTTTCCTCATTGGTTGGATACAGAGGTGCTTCACGAACACATCATACTGAGGGTTCCCATCACGTCATTGACGTAGCATCTCGTTCCCTTACTCAGAGAACAAGTAACCCGAGACGTTTTTCAGTGAAGTACTCGTTTAAAGGGGGTTGATGCCTTAACACCCATCCCCCATAATTCACACTCTTTTCACAAATTAACCAACAGCCCTATGCTAGCTTTCTAAACTGCAGAAACTTACTGCTGATTTTCTCAAAACATCAGGAACAAATATTATTCATATTGGATGACCTGTTCTGAAGAAAACTTGGGGTATTAAAGGAAAAAAACAAACAAACAAACAAAAAAAATTATACATAAATGAATATTTTGCATTCATAGATTTTATTTTTTTAAACTTCTTTAAAAAAAAGAAGATAATTTCTTTAAAAAAGAAAATTGAAATTAAAATACATATTGCAGGCATAGGTGACACTTTGAGCTATTTTCAATCCATTCACACGCCTGTTTATACGTGTGCGACCATGTCCCTCCGGAACAACAACACTGACAACGACAACAAATTCAAACGCGCAAAGACCAGTCCGATTTTGAGCAGCTCTCTGCCACAAAACCTTCAGCCACAGATAAAATCATTCAGTGTTGCATATTTTGTTATAATTTATTCTGTAGATGGAATATATTGTATTTGTATCTGGTCTTTAATGATTCCAGGCGAATCGAACACTGCAGGTCTGTATCGGAATGTCCGAGTGAGTTCACTGGAGGGGGGAGAGGGGGGATTAGCCCCTCACAACCGCTCGATGTCTCTGTATTTCTTGCGTAGGATGGAGACCTGGTCTTTGAAGAGGACGGGATCCAGACGCAACTGAGAGTGAAAGAGAGGCATGAAGCCAAACCAACTCGTGAAAGAGTTCATGCAGGACTGACGCTGTGCAAAGTGGTCTGGGTCGGCCCATCGAGATGCCTTAGAGCCCTGAGAGAGAGGGAGAGAGAGAGAGAAAGGTCTGTGTATGGTTCACCAGGCAGATTATGAATGAGAGCAAGAACATGTTACTGGAATTGGGCTGGAATTGGGGAGCACTTTAAAAACAACTGACAAACAGAGCGAACACAGAGTGTTCATTTCACGACTCAGAGGACAGATGACAGTTATGGCCTTACATTCATGAGAAACACTGTGTAAGGATGTCTATCTCCTTGTTAAAGAAGCTTACAATCCACTAATACAGAGCAATATGCACCCAATCCTTTGGACATAGAGAGGAACACAAAAATATTTTGTATTGGTCATAACTTATTTCATTACAAAAAAATTTAGACACATGGATATGACTGACTGATATTTTAACATTTTGAGATTAAAATCAGAAAATAGCCATTTAGCTTCTAGCGTTATCTTAATTTAAATTCAAGTGAATTTTGAGCAAATCTTGAGTTAAACAATGAACTTTCTAAAACTTTAAAAACTGTATCTTCACAAACTCCAAACTACTCATAAAAGTATTTAAACTACAGTGAAAATGCCCATTTGAAACAGCTAGTTAGCAAGCCCATGCTACAAGCTAATAACAAAAAAATAGCTAACTACATCCTATCTACAGTATTCAATCAAGGGGGCAACAGCTTATTTTTAAAATCAGAGCAGGATATTTCTGCCATAAACAGTATTTCAATAAGGGTGATGACATTAAACGCAAGATAACAAAAAGCAGGGATGTAGCATTTTGTGGTACTCATTAGAAAAGGTAGCTTGTTACTGAAGCTGCATTGCTTTGAAAACAGTTAAACTAATGTCAAACTACTGAAAAATATAAAGATAAGATGCTTACTACTAAGGGTATGTTTACACGACAACGATGTAAAAACAGAAAAATTTTGCGTTTTTCACTTACATGCGACAACGTTGTCAAAACGATCTCCGTTCACACGGATCCGTGAAAACGACTGAAACGCAGTATTATGCTGCCAGGCCAGTAGTTGGCGATGTCACTTTGTAAAGAAAAATTACGCATCTATAGACTGAACACTTGATATGCGTGCGCATTTCACAAATTTGTGTTTTTGTAGTTTACATGGAGACAATAAAGATATTGTTTTCTAAAACTTGCACTTTGAAACCGGTTTTCAAAAGTTTGCATTTTCAGGCCCCTAAAACACCATTGTCATGTAAATGTATGACCAAAACACATAAAAAGTTTTCCATTTTTAGTTGAAAACTGTGTTGTGTAAATGGCCCCAAAAGCAATGAGGTACAAAAGCTATACTGGCATTTGAAAACCCATGCTAAGTTAGCATTCCTGGAATGCTGTATTGAGCAGGGGTAGGGGAAAAATCTGTATTTCAGACTTAGCACTACTTCTCAATACTATATATCAATACAAATCTCATGTCAAGAATCTATATTTACATTTTTATACAATTATTTTGGAAGAAAAGGATATTCAGAGCAACTACATACTGTAGCATTAGGCTAATTTATTTATTTATTTTCAAAATGGACGAAGAGCATAATACATTATTATTTTATTAAATTTTACAGCCATTGGTCACCTTACTCTGAAGAAAAAATAAATAAATAAATTGGCTAATCACTAATGCTAAGGAGTGCAGAGTTTTGAAAGACAATATAGGTGATAAACAATTGGAAAGAATGGAGAAATGTATTAAGAGAGAAGGAGAAGGAGAGCGGGGGGAAATGGGTAAGGTAGACAGACAGAGAGAAAGAACCTTGCTGTCAATCATTAATCTCGCCTTACCATAAAGACATCCATCAAACGGACCAATACTGCTGAACCAGATCCACACACACACTCTCCGCCCTGCAGCGCTCCATCCATCACACACTACACAGACGTTTCTGATCTCAATAGGGAATCACCCTGGACACACACTCATCTATTTACAACCCATACACACACAGACTCGTACCTGCTGCATCATGGTCTCCTTGTACTGTTTTTTCTGCGTGACTTTGATTGGCGGGAGTTTGGTTACTGCAGAGATGAGGAAATTCATGAGGATATCCTCACAGTTGGCCAACTGGTCCACCATTGACAGCAGAGACATCGGCAGATAGTAGGTGTACAGGTGATGATAATACCTGTCCAAAATAAATAAATCATATATTAAAGATATTATTTAGTTCTATGAAAAACGCCATAAATTTGACATCAATGGCACTGTAATGATTATGTTCAGTTTGTGGACTTTATGTTGTGCTTCCTTTGGTTCCTGTGTTTAGCTGTGTTTAACTGCAATTATTTGAATCTACTACTGACAGTCATAGTTTCATGTTTTTCTTCAGGTTTATGCATCTAACAGCACTCTGTCATCATTTACTCATCCTCAAGTTGTTCCAAACCCACATATGCACTTCTTTCTTCTGCTAAACACAAAAGAAGATATTTTGAAGAATGTTGATGTCTCATAATGACTTCCATTGTAATTTTTGTCCATACAGTGGAAGTCAAAGGGAACTGAATCTGTTTAGTTAACATTCTTCAAAATATCTTCTTTTGTGTTCCACCGTGGAAAGATCTATTATCCCTTTAACAATCTTGTAATTATTTTTCATATTTTCTTTTCGGAGAAACATTTGAAACAAATTAAATGAGTGCTCCATTAAGAGCAACCTATGAGGAACAAAATGTTCTTCTGTGTGGGACTAAGATAGTCACTGATGATATCCTGCACAGACAGAGACAGGAAGAGGCCACCCTGCTGTGAGAACCTCAAAAAGACAGATGTTTTAATTTCTGTGAGTGACACCTACGCTCTCTCTCCGTCCTTATTAAACCGAATCTCCTTTGCTGCCTGCAGACGTCTTGTCTGTCATTCTCTTTCCTTCCCTCTCTTTTTTTCTCTCTCTCTTTGAGGGACAGCCGTCAGAACGTTCCTCTCAGCCCTGCAGGTGGCTTATCTCTCTTCACACGTTTATTTATGTCTTTTTCTCCTGCGCACTTTAAGCTGGGGTCACTTTGCAGGTGGTGTGTCAGCTCGCTGACCAGTAGCAAAGCGGATAATCTGTGTGTCGGGTGTGTGATGTGTCAGTCTGAAGGTCTGTGTGTGTGTGTGTTGTGAGTGATGAGTTCAGAGACCTTCGGCTAAAACAAACTGTGAACTCCATCTCACCTGTGCCATTTATCGTTAAAATATGGCCAGTGAAACTGTCAGACTGAACATTTATTACCTGGTTTAATATCAGCCTGTCTCTGAGCGATCTCTATCGCAGCAGGTCTCATATTCAGCTTTTACAAGCATCTGACACTGACCTCATGCCAGCCTCTTGTCCAAATTCTGTGAGAGCCCGCAACAATGATTCAAGATTCAACAAGCTGAGAATCCCTGCTATGCTGTTGCTAGGGTGTTGTGGATAGTTACTACAGTGTTTCTATGCGATTCCCAAGATGCTCTGAGTGTTTTAGAGCGTTTCTATGCTGTTGCTAGGGTGTTGTGGATGGCTACTACAGTGTTTCTATGCTATTCCTAAGATGCTCTGAGTGTTTTAGAGCATTTCTATGCTGTTGCTAGGGTGTTGTGGATGGTTACTATAGTGTATCTATGCGATTCCCAAGATACTCTGAGTGTTTTAGAGCGTTTCTATGCTGTTGCTAGGGTGTTGTGGATGATTACTACAGTGTTTCTGTGCGATTGCTAAAGTGCTCTGAATGTTTCTATGCTGTTGCTAGGGTGCTGTGGATTGTGTCCAGCATGTTTCTGTGTGGTTGCTAAGATGTTTTGAGTGTTTTTAGAGTGTTGCTATACTGTTTCTAGAGTGATGTGGATGGTGTCCAGAGTGTCTCTATGTGGATGGTAAGGTGCTCTGAATGTTTCTATGCTGTTGATAGGGTGCTGTGGATTGTGTCCAGCATGTTTCTGTGTGGTTGCTAAGATGTTTTGAGTGTTTTTAGAGTGTTGCTATGCTGTTGCTAGAGTGATGTGGATGGTGTCTAGGGTGTTTATGTATGGTTACTAAGATGCTATAGTTGGTTTCAGAGTGTTTCTTTTCTGTTGTTATGGTGTTGTGGATGGTTACTGCAGTGTTTTTTAATCGATTGCTATGGTACTCTGAGTGTTTTTACAGTATTGCTATGCTGTTGCTAGGGTGTCCTGGATGGTGTCCAGGGTGTCTCTGTGTGGTTGCTAAGGTGCTAAAAGTGTTTTTAGAGTGTTGCCTTTCTGTTACTAGGGTGTTGTAGGTGGTTTCTACAGTTTCTGTGTGGATTTGTGGTTTTATTGGACACAATTTACTTAAAGGTGCCATCGAACGTTTTTTTACAAGATGTAATATAAGTCTAAGGTGTCCCCTGAATGTGTCTGTGAAGTTTCAGCTCAAAATACCACATAGATTTTTTTTAAATACATTTTTTTAACTGCCTATTTTGGGGCATCATTAGAAATGCGATGATTCAGGCTGCGGCCCCTTTAATTGCTTGCGCTCCCCGCCCCCCCGAGCTCGCGACTCTATCATTGTATAAACAAAGTTCACACACCTAATATAACCCTCAAAATGGATCTTTACAAAGTGTTCGTCATGCATGCTGCATGCATACAGCAGATCATGTGAGTATAGTATTTATTTGGATGTTTACATTTGATTCTGAATGAGTTTGATGGTGCTCCATGGCTAAAGCTAACATTACACACTGTTGGAGAGATTTATAAAGAATGAAGTTGTGTTTATGAATTATACAGACTGCAAGTGTTTAAAAAATGCAGGTCTTGTCTCTGTGAATACAGTAAGAAACGATGGTAACTTTAACCACATTTAACAGTACATTAGCAACATGCTAACGAAACATTTAGAAAGACAATTTACAAATATCACTAAAAATATCATGTTATCATGGATCATGTCAGTTATTATTGCTCCATCTGCCATTTTTCGCAATTGTCCTTGCTTGCTTACCTAGTCTGTTGATTCAGCTGTGCACAGATCCAGATGTTAATACTGCGTGCCCTTGTGTAATGCCTTGAACATGAGCTGGCATATGCAAATATTGGGGGCGTACATATTAATGATCCCGACTGTTACGTAACAGTCGGTGTTATGTTGAGATTCGCCTGTTCTTCGGAGATCTTTTAAACAAATGAGAAACAATGGTGCTTGAGACTCACTGTATGTCATTTCCATGTACTGAACTCTTGTTATTCAACTATGCCAAGGTAAATTCAATTTTCCATTCGATGGCNTTGGTTCAACGACTTACAATGAGTGAACCAATGACGATGCAGTTGCACTGCGTTATTGAAAAGGCTTCAGTAGCGGGGAAAAAGGGAGACTTTTCCCCCATACGCAGTACTCGTTCCGTATCTCAGGGAACCGAGGTTACGTTAGTAACCGAGTAGTTTTCTTTACCAAGAAAGCGGCAAGATGAAAACCACTATTTTATGTTTCAAACTTTCACATAGCATCTTTTGGTTATAAAAACATTAAAAATTCAAATCTACATTTTAATTTTCAAAGGTTTATTATAAAATGGATTATTTTCCCCCCAAAATGCAATAATTCCATGACATGTTTTTTTTTTTTTTCAAAATGCAATGAATCTGTCAATATAAAAGTTATTTTTCATATTGAAAATACACAACAAAGTAAGTTGATTCGCATATATGACAGCCTCTGAACTTTGTCAATACTAATCTTATATACAGGCATTTTACTAAAAATACATTCAGTCATCAATGACAGATCATTTTGTTAATGTTATAAATTAATTATGTCTCTGTTTGTCATTACCGATTAAAGAGTATCTGGCGCCACCGCACGGTTCAAATAAACACATTTGCCGAGTACATCGGTATTAAAAGTGGCTTTTAAAAACTGTTCATGATTCAGTTTTGGGCACCGTGACAGAAGTTTGATGCTGTCGTGGAACAAGCAGCAGCCGACATTTTTTCTCCTCCTGAATCGAGTGCCTCATCTTCTTAATCTCCTCACGTAAATGATTACATTTCGATGACTTACGTTTCTTCCTCACCGCAGAAACCACCACAGGTTCATCAATGCCGTCAAAATTATAAATTTTTCTGTTTTTGTTGATCACAAAGTACAAAGTAGATAAGGAAAACTAGGATGCCGGGTGTATTCATAGCACCGCCATTACTGTTTACAAAACGTGGAATGGTGCGCTGTGATTGGTTAAGCAGATGTATCACATTCTGCAGAGAAGGGAGACTGGCGTTTGTCGCGTTTTGGAAAGAAAGGGAGAAAACATAACAGAATAACATGACTGAAATCGCATTTTGCGCAAAATTAATGAATGACTTTTCAATACCGACCAGATACAATACAGATTTTTGTCAGAAACACATTTTTTTTGTTTAAAAAAATGGCATTTATCTTGTTTGGAACCAAACTCTTCATATATTGCTTATAGATATTATAGATATATTCCTTACTACCGATATATACACAATGCTACTGTGAGCAAGTAAGACATGCTGCTGCTGCTGCATAATAGCATACATAAATTACCCATAGCAGATCTATACAGGTGGAGCTGGGGAAGGTGGGGATTTTCTAAAAGCGCACTGCAACTGCTACTGCAAGTACTAAGTATTTAAAGTTTGAGCAGTGAGATCATTGGCTACTGATAGAGCAGGAACCAATCAGCTGTGCCCTATTGAGAATGATGTGATTGCAAGCAGATTGAGTTAAGGATTAATCAGCCTGCGCCACCTAGAGTTTCACGGCAGAACTTTGTATTTTATACAATATAGTCTAGTGGTTCTCAACCAGGGGGCTGGGGTTTATAAGAGGGCCAGAGAAATGTTCCAAATGATGACTTAAATAAAGCAATGACCTTTTTGACTCAAAGGCCCCCCATTGTCCAACACATATTTAAAGGCTCCTCAACATAAGTTAAGATATTCCTTGTGGTGTTTCTGCTGTAATTATAACAAAGAAACTGGGAGTATTTATATACAGTATTAACCACAAGTAATTTTGTGATTTAAAAAATAAATGTTTCTTTTACCAAAAGATGAAAAAATAAAGAAAAAAACAAACAAACAAACAAACAAAAACATTATCCCTGGTCTCCATAAAAGTAATGCTACAGTAACCAAAGTTTACAGGAGCCAATTATATCTATTCATAATGAAAGATGAATTCATATTGACATCACTAGAGAGAGACGGCACAAAATATTTATGCGCTAGATATTCAAGAAACTACTTCACAAAATCTATCTGTATGTGTAGCTTGATTATTCTTGGTATATCACTTGTATTTCAGAGATAAATTTAACAAGCTAAAGAAACAAACCAGTCCTTTCTTTCCATAGGGAAATCAGGGTACTGTATAAAAGCCTTTTGTGGTATCTTCAAAGGCTTCATGACTCTGAATGATGGTCCAGCTGTGAAAAATGTTATAAATGTGCACGTCACATTTTCAGGGGCATGTGTTAATGGCATGCATGACTGTTTAGACATTTTTCCTTTTACATATAGATCGTTAAAGAGTGAGGTTCTATGACACATGAAAAGGAGGATGAATGTATAATAAGAGAAAATATCAACACTTTTCTTCACGGTCACGTCCAGCCGTGACCAGGGGTCCGTCAAGCTCCAAACACATGTATAAAAAAAAACATGTATCATAACAGTACCAATAAACCTGCACTATATTTCAAGTCTTCTGAAGTCATATGATAGAACAGACTTAAATTTAAGTCATTATTTACTTTTCATACATTTCAAATTTAATTTGCACTTTTGCATATTCAACAGTCTATAACAAGACTTGCATTAATAGCGTTTAAAGTCAGACCTGGCTCTGTTTATTTTCACCAATAGACGAATATGCAAAAGTTACTGTTTTGGTTATTGTGTATGTAATGCCCTGTGAAGAAGATAAGCAAGTAAGCAGATTAAAATAAGCAAAGGATTTTGCTTATTTTTGTAAAGGATTAGTAAACTCAGCTAATCAGGTTGTATTAGCTATGGCAAACTGACTACAGATATTTTCAGATGACACACACTTTAATCCACAGCTGTGCTTGGGTCTCAGAAACAATTCGAAAAAATTAAAAGGAACTAAAGTTGTGTTGAGCACGTGGTGAGAATTATCAATATTTTTGCACTAAAATGTTATTTAACACTATACTAAACAGGGCGGTTATGAATAATTGTTTTAAATAATTATTTTTTATCATTTTATCATTTTTAAACAAATATTTACATTGAGTAGCCCTTGAAAACCTACTATGCTTTTCTTTCAAACAATTTGGCAGTCATTTGTTTTGTGTGGATATATTCATACATTAATTATTCATTTATTTTACCGTTGTGAATAAGCAGAGGGCTTCACAACCAAATTGAAAGTTCTGTGGGTGAAATGCAAAAATCATAACTGAATGTTGGAGATGGTAAAAAGATGGTTTTGCCTGTTCAAGAGCTCAAATTTTAACTTCAAATTTGGAACAACTTGGTTAGACATACATTCACCGGACACTTACCAGGCAGCAATACTCAAATAGTGTGTGGCATTTAAATGATGCTCAGTTGGTACTAAGGGGACCAAAGTGTGCCAAGAAAATATCCCCACCACACTACACCACCACCAGCATGTCACAGCAGAAATCGAGACTCATCAGATCAGGCAACGTTTTTCCAATCTTCTATTGTCCAATTTTGGTGAGCCGGTGCGAATTGCAGCCTCAGTTTCCTGTTCTTAGCTGACAGGAGTCGCACCCGGTATGGTCTTCTACTGCTGTAGCCCATCTGCTTCAAGGTTCAATGTGTTGTGCATTCAGATATGTTCTTCTGCAGACCACGGTTGTAACAAGTGGTTATTTGAGTTATTGTTGCCTTTCTATCAGCTCGAACCCATCTGATCATTCTCATCTGATCTCTGGCATTAACAAGGCATTTTCGCCCACAGAATTGCCAATCACTGGATATTTTCTTTTTTTTCGGGCCCAGATCAGCAGTATCTGAAATACTCGGCACCAACAACCATGGCACTTTCAAAGTCACTTAAATCATCTTTCTTCCCCATTCTGATGCTCTGTTTGAACTTCAGAAGACTGTCTTGATTACTAAATGCATTGAGTTGTTATCATGTGATTCAATTGAGCAGTTGAATAGGTGTACTTAAAGGCACAATATGTAAGATTTTTGGATTAAAATATCCAAAAACCACTAGAATAATGTTATATATTTTGTTGACTTGTACATTATCCCAAATGTTTCCAAGAATGTTTAAATCCAGAGAAATAAGAAATTTTAACCAGGACATGGACGTGTCCGACTGTCCGTGCGTCGCCTATCAATGACACCATACCTGCGTTACCCTCGGTTTCTGGTTTTATTATGTAGAAACCATGGAAACACCAAAGACGCTTTAAGATATTATGTGTTTTATTAGACAGGTGAGCAACTGTTTGGATACATTCATCGACAGAAAACTAATCATGTTATATAGCTCAATACAGTAAGTCTTATTTTTTAAATCTCGTTTTCTTGATTTACAGCGAGCCATGTTTTACCATGATTAATATTGATCTAGCTTACTGCAGTGTGCATTAAGTGTCTCATAGCTGCCAAGCGAATGCAGAGTAGAGCAACTTTCAACACACAAATGTATCTAATATGATAAATCAGCACTGCTTTACCCCACATACGCTTGACCGGAAGAAGCGGAAGTGGCGACTGCGGCATAATAAAAGTTCCACGGCTCTCGAGACGTGTGTCGCACTCGTCTCTCATTAGCAATCGCTCCAGCGGCCTCGTTTCTGATCGCACGGCACTCGGCCCTGCTCAGCTTCATAGTACAGTAACATTAATAATCTCATCCATGAACATGATTTCTGCCTGAGTCCTGCCCAGGTTCTTTTCCACCGGCTGTAGATGTGAAGACAACACATCCTATGATTCCGAGAAATCAAGGCGTCATCAAGCTACACTTTTGTTTTGAACAAGCGACCTCTAGTGGTGACAATTTTCATATTGAGCCTTTAATTAAGTGGCCAGTGAGTATATGACAATGATTTTTTTTAGCAATTTCAGAGTCCAAATAATTTTGTAAAATATATATTTTTGATATAAAATAAAAAAAAAGTTTAGTTTAGTACATTTGCTTGTACAGTAAACTTCTATCAAAAATCTTCTATAATCTTTTTACATTTTTTTTTTAAAGTGATTAATTCTGCAATTATCTGTTGAGTGTCTTAGACCAAGCTTAGATTTGTATTTCAAAGCATTCATGAATTACAACCATTTAAGATTAAACCTATGCTCAAAAAGGGGGTGAAATTTAACAGGTTAAAACATGTCTACATATTGTAGTAAATGTTTCAGAACAGAACAGAAAAAAATACATCTTTAGGTCAGTTTTGTCTGTGTTGTATTGTGTTCTCTGGAGGTTACCTGTGGTAGAACGCGGCTCCTGTGAGCACCATGGAGTATTCGTTGGTCCATTTAGAAGTATAACCCCACCTCCCCTTCCCACTGTCCCAGTAATGGCTGCGTGCTGGGTAGCCTACAATCCGTTCTGGAAAACTTTGCCATACAATGAAGGCAAAATCCACCTGCAAACACAAAGAAGACAGAAGTGCACAATTTACATTTCATAAGTTCTGAAATAAACTAAATTAAATATAGAAGTTTAAATTTTGGTTGAATTATTTCTTTAAGAACGACAACATAGTGTTCTTTTCGGTTATCTCTTCAGACTTAAGATAAAACCAAAGTGAACACATTGCTTAAGAAACTCATCAGAAGAGATTAAAGAAGTAGAATTAACAAAAGCAACATTAGCTCTCTTGATAGTCTGTTAAAAGAAATGACATGGGCTCACATCCAGTGAGATAAATGATCAAAAGAGTCAATGAGAGTTAAAAGAGAACAAGCCTTTTTTAGCTCAGCTCTTTATTTAGCCTTGGATTTTCTAATGCCTTCAGACATGCTTCAACGTCAACACAACTGACTTGTCTGCATGCAGGGAATGAGAGCCGTTCTCGCTCTGTCAAAGTCAGCGTGCACACATATTAAAAAATGAACCCTCAAATCAGAGGAAAAGGTTGCAAACGTCCTCCTTAATGTTACAATAGATTAATCGCTGCGTTAGCCGCGGACTCTGAGCCAGATTTATATCATCATGCAAATAACGTGGCCTTAAGGAATTACGGCTTTAAGGCGCATCATTCCAGCAATGCATTGTGGGTGACACACAGAAATTTGCTGCATTCATTATGTGTACCAGACCTTGATTATAGATCTGAGCGTGTGGGAAAGATGAATGGCAGGTGGAATCACGGCTGCTTGGTCAGAGAAGAAAGGCGCACTATGATTATGGCTGATTAATGGGTGTAAATAATTGTGTAACTAAACAGTTTGGTCACACTTTAGAGTCCAATTCTCACTATTAACTAACTATTGACTATGACATTTGTCTCAAAAAACTCATAATTACTGCTTAGTGATAGTTAGTAAGGTAGTTCTGTCAGGACCACTATAGTCAAAGATGATTGACAATTAGCACATCCATGCAACCTAAGAGCAGGGAGAGCAGCGATAACCTCCCTTAAAGTAAACAGAACAGAACCAACATAAATGTATTGTAGATATCATTAATGTTCAATTATTTAATGTACAACATAATTCAAGAAAAATGAGTCTGATTCAAAAAGGAATATAGGAAGGCCAAGTTCTGACTGTGGATAAGAGGAGGAGCTAGGGATGGAGAGGGTAATTGGTTCCTGAGCAACTTGATAAAGCAGCTAATAAAACAAAATGGACCTTATATATAGGGATGCTTCAATACTGAAGTGAAATTCTTTCTATGGAGCACATGACGTGGAAAAAACAAAACAAACAAACAAAAAAAGAAGATATCAGGACCAAGAGTTAAGAATTTGTTCCCATGACTTTTGTTCCCTTATAGGGCCATGTTGTACTAATTTGTTCCCTTGTTGTAGGGGCATGAATTAATAAGTTGTAGAATATTTTTTTAATATTAGCCACTATATATATATATATATATATATATATATCCCTGCATGTCATGTGTGGCTCTGTATTTCTCAGATTTCTGTTGGTAAACATCCATATGGGGAAATGTTCCACACTCCTGATTGCATGAATTCCTATTAAAATGATTGCATTTTGTTAGGCAGTTTGTGGTCTCTCAAATTCAACTGGTGTTGTGCTAATATGTTGAATTTACTGTCACTGCAAGTTGGTGACACAACATGATGCAACAAAACTAATGGTTTTTGTTATAATCAAAGACAGCTGTCTACACTGTTGCATCCAAATTTGCATACTTATAAGCATTAAAGTTATGTATTTACAGTGTTTAGAAGGTATGTAAACATCCCAACATTGGAACATTGGAACATTTTGGACATTTGGGACTATGAAACTTTTTAAGCTACAAGCTACTCATAATTTAATGGAGTTAAAACAGAAGGTGCAACTGAACTTTTCTTCCATATTTTGATGTACATCAAAGTGTAAAAGTGAGAAAAAAAAAAGAAAAAAAAAAAAGTAGGATGGGGATTGGTTCAGTCCATTGGATGAATTGTTGATTGGATGGGGGCGGATCCGAATGCAAGCTTGCAGTAAATTGTATGAAAGGGGTGGAGTGAGTAATTAGTCACATGGAATTTATGGCTCAGATGACTGGAAAAAACACTATCCAAATCTTGAGTTCTTACAAGCAAAATTGGGGATCCTGCACCAGCCAAGCAACTGCCATTGAGATGAATGAAAATGCTAACATCCGTGGCAAGCACACATATATAAAATCAGATGTGCAATAACGACAAAATGGGAAAACAAACATACAATAGATGAAGACACAAATTCACCTGCGGAAATACGCACATTGATGCTGTAATTTATTTTACTCTGTCATTGTACTATAACAATTATTACCCTTTCTGGTCAATTCTTCAGGCCATTAACTGCAGCACCGACATCATAACCCATGGGCTCTGTTGTGCTGCTGTTATTCCACACATGTACCTACAGTCTAATGATGCTTGGCGCACAAGAAAAACTCAACCCCTATATTACATTTCCCATTTTAATAAGCCAGTTAATGAGTCGAAACAATGCAATTATCAATTCTGTGGAGCCGTAGCACTGCACAGTCTTAAAAAAAAATGAAACTACTGCTAAATATGCCATATTCTCACATTCTCAGCACTTTTCAATTAAAACCTTCTCAAACGCTTAAAGGGCAATTACTGGGGCAGATTACTGTGCGAAACGAGTAAAAGCTTCTCTCCAAATGTTGCTGGATTTGTCTAAAGCCACAAGAGCTTCCTCACTGAAACTGAGACTCATTAAACTTTTGTAATACGGGTTCTGTAATCTTGTACCGCTATAAAAGTTAAGTGGATGTTCTGGCCAGGCAGAGGTAAAGATGTACTGGGTGCAGTTAATAAAACATCAGTATGATGAATTATGAATAGCAGGTTTCAAACACACACTGAGCTTCGCCACACGTAATGAAATTAGAAGCTTTCCAACCATCTGACGAATTCTCACCACTTGTGGCACTTGAAATAATTATGGCTATGTCTGAAATGGAATAATACCTTACAACATACTGAATACAGTGCAGTAATCATTGTACACAGTCTACAATTTTTATAGTACTATTATACCATTTTTGTACTATTGTTAGTAGAAAATATTTATATTTAATAATTTGCATTTTGGCTGTGAACTGTTTTAGAGGTCCAATTAAAAATGAGTAGTCAAAAAAAAGATTTAACCTGGTTCATTCATCACAAAAGGAAAGTCAAGTCAAGCACTTGTGGGATATGGTATACTACACAGTAAGCTCTGTTGCATAAGTAAAGAAAACTGTGCCACTTTTTACTTGAGTTGTCCTCTATGCAGGGGGAAAAAAATAACATAAAACTAATATCCCAAATTATATTTCAGAATTTCTGCTATCAACTGAAGCATCTGTAAAATAAAGCCATTAAGTTGTTCATGTCAAATGATTTATATTTCAAAAAATGTAGCCAGAAAATATTTATATTAATATATATGTAAAAAAAAAAAACTTTGGCAATTATAATAAATAATAATTTAGAATATTCAATAATAATAATAATAAATCCATATTCTGGATACTAATTTTCTCGATACATTTAAACATGTTAAATTCTTGATTAAAAAACAAAACAAAATAAGTTTACAAAACAATTATATGTTGAACTGACAAAACATTAGTATTGCAAGGTTCAAGGTTGCAAGGAAATATGAAATGTTGCTCCTCAAACTTTGTGAGGCTGAGGGAGCTTCCTCAGTTCATTGTGAGAAAAACCTTGATCATTTTCTTTGAACGATGGGTTTGTTTTTTCCAGTTCTTCCTCAGAATCTTTCTGAGAAATTTGGTCCCCATTTTAAAATTGTATACAAGACGAGAGCTCACTATCACTATTAGACTCAGTGGCACAACTTACCACACAGCTTCTGGCACATTTGATATAATAATGACTAACCTTTACTTATGATTAATGGTTTTTATACATTGGCAATCTACCAACAAAATTATATTTTTTACACATAGATAAAATTGCTTTGACATAAATCTAATTTTACTTGCCATGTAGAAAATTCACTTTGACATGCAGAACAAAACAACAACAACAACATAAGTTGATCACAACTACAGGCAGGTGTATATGAAGGGATCTTTGTAATTATATGGCCACATGATAAATAGTTCTCTGTCTCATACAAGATTTACAGTTGTGTAAATCCTAATAATTTACTCACCCCCATGTCTTCCAAGATGTTTATGTCTTTCTTTCTTCAGTCAAAAAGAAATTAAGGTTTTTGAGGAAAACATTCCAGGATTTCTATGGACTTCAATGGCTACCAATGGGTTGAAGGTCCAAATTGTAGTTTAAATGCAGCTTCAAAGGGCTCTACATGATCCCGGCCAAGGAATAATTGTGTTATCTAGCGAAATGATTGGTAATTTTCTTGAAAAAAAATAAAAAATAAAAAAACAACAAAGGGAATGTGCAAAGACTAGTCAAACGGCCTTTACCAAAAAAAAAAAAACGATGTCGGACAATTTTGAAGTTGGGGGAGAAAATGAGATGGGGGTTTTCGCCAATGTGTGACCTTTCCAACATGATTACGTAATGCGTGGCGCATCGCAGAGCTAATGCAAGATGAGCATTTGTGGTTAAAAAGTATATACATTTTTTATTTTTATTTTTCTATAAAATGACGAATTGTTTCGCAAGATAATACCCTTATTCCTCGTCTGGGAATGTGTAGAGCCCTTTGAAGCTGCATTTAAACTGCAATTTGGACCTTCAACCCATTGGTAGCCGTTGAAGTCCACTAAGCCACGTTTCCACCGTAGGAACTTTACCCAGGAACTAGGAACTTTGGGGTAATACTCTGTGTATTTCGACCACAGGAACCAGGGTCTAAAGTTCTGGGTAAAAAATTCCCCCTCAGAAAGTACCTACTCTCTAGGTAGTACTTTTTTAAAGTCCCGGGACTTTCGGGGGTGGGACTTGGGCACTGAACATACTGATTGGTTGAGTTCACACAGCATTTTGATTGGTTGACTCCACGCAGCATTTTATTTCAACCATTGTTTTTTTAAAGTCTGTTGCGGTGCGTGCAGTAAGTGTTGTTTGCTATTCGAATCAACAATGAAGTTTAAAAAATTGACAACGAGGTTCAGACTTTATTAAGCTTATATGCAGAGGACCAAATCCAGTGGGAACTGGAAAGTCGCGCACAGACCTACGTCACCAGACTTCTTCACGGTACTTTAGACCTCTATGGAAATGTAGCTAGCAATAGGTCTGGGGGAAAAAAAGTTCCTGGGACAAATTGTTCCGGGTAATTTCTGTGGAAACGCGGCTCTCTATGGAGAAAAATCCTGGAATGTTTTCCTCAAAAACCATAATTTATTTTCGACTGAAGAAAGAAAGACATAAACATCTTGGATGACATGGGGGTGAGTAAATTATCAAAAAAATTTAATTCTGAAGTGAACCAATCCTTTAAGTGTATCTTTCTTTCCTTAAACTTCCCCCTAGAATTAGGAAAATGTCAGACAGTCATGATTTAATTGGTTTCGCTAACATTATAAAACTTGCAACATCAGAGGATCAACAAAATCTTTCAAGATCCGACTACAGTGAAGTTATCAGTACATTCCCAAACAAGATTAATTCCCACATTGTTTTTCTCAAACCCCTGCCTTGGAATTTACAAACAAGCTTCATATTAACATAGACTCTGCCAGGAAAGCTGGCCAAAAAAATTTGTTTCTTTTGTTTTTAACAAGAAAACGCCCTCAATCCTGTAAACTGCAAAGGGAGAATTATCCTTGCATTGCCAACAAATCCTTCCTGGCCTTTGGATCATCTCTGCCTTAATCAAACTTAGATGTACAACACCTTAATTCTCACAGCACCCTGTCTGTTCTGAGAATAAATAAATCCCAGAATTCTTCACATCGCCTGAAACATCTTTGCCAGATGGTGCAGCCATGTTTTGTGAATTGGCACTGCAGCCAGACAGATTTGCATATCACAGCTTGAGGAATGATAGTTGTTAACTACACATTTATAATCCTTTTAAATAATAATCACTCCAGATTTGGCCAATTTGCTAGAAAACTGGAATATCATTCAGGTATTTGAAACATTAAACTATTCGGTAACACTTTATTTCAATGGTCCACTTTTACACATTCTACTAACTAAAAGTAACTTTGCAAATACATGTCAAGTTATTCTACTACCCCTAATCCTAACAACTAAACCTAACCTAACAGTCTACTTCAGTCTACTAATACTCTAATTAGAGTTATATGACATGTAGTTGCAAAGTTACTTATAGTAAGTAGAATGTCTAAAGTGGACCATCGAAATTGAAAAACTGTAACCAACTATTCATCTAAAAGAGTCAGTTCACTAAACCGTTGCATCATTTTTGAGCATGGTACAGTGTATCAGTGCAAAACTTTTTCACTAACCAATGCAATCCAGTTTAGCGGGTGCAGTGTTGCATCCTCAACATTTAAAAATATAAGTCATTGACATCTGACAAGAACAGCTCATTTGAATGTAAATTAGGCACATTATTGATTGCGCTTCATTCACAAAAATTGTCCGGCACAATTTGCATTGAGCTGTTACCAACAAATAAACACAGGTGGTAAATGAAATTGGTCTAGGCTATATATAGTGCACTTTCTAGCGATCATGGGAGTGGTAACTATAGCAAGGTGAAGAAATTGCAAATGCCCAATAGGATATTTGAACAAGAATTTCAATGTTTCATAAAATGAGACTAAAAATTGTTATTATATTTACATATATGTACGTTTGTATCAATGTCATTTGTCTGGTCTACATAATTCCTTTAGTAAACCGGGAGCTGAACCAGTACAGTTTAGCAAGTTGCAATTAATTTTTTATCAATTTTATTTAAACAGGAAATTAAACCAGTTTAAATTGGCTGATTATTTAAAGCAAGTGCAAATTACATTAAAACATTTTTGTGACTCGAAGCATGTTAGAATTAGGTTATTTGATGATTATTTTCACAGCATGGTCAGTGTGTCTAAAAGACTGGTATTTCGTAAAATATGA
>RJVU01038599.1:642411-655288 GCA_003731715.1 Anabarilius grahami | reverse complement strand
GCTCTTATGACCTCTGGAATTTCTATTTCTAGTGAGAACAAAGTGCATGTTTCTCTATTAAGCTTTTATCTCAGTATTAAACAACTCCAATTTATCTTGATCAGGACTCAGATAAAAGCGTGTTATGATTTGGATGTGGTGTTTGATAGCTTATTAGTCACAATATGATTTAATTTTGACAAATGGCTTTTGATTAAAATTTTGATTATCTATTTCACACTTGTTTGACACATTAATTCACAGTCCTTTCAAAGTAAGTTGCTGCATTTATTTAGAGCTCTGGATTATGTGTTTCTGATCTAGATGCTTTTAAAAACCATAGTGTTTTTTAATTATTATCAACCGTTATATCAGCAAAGACAAAACTTGGACTAAAAGGAGTCTTCTACTTTTTTCAGGTGGATAGAAAGATATATAACCAACTCATATTATATATTTTACATATATAAAATAAAGTTTGCACTTAAAGCCTGGCCATTGGCGTGCACAGACCTCTGGGAGGGCAGGGGTGCAATCGCGTCCCATGGGGGTGGTGGTTGGTTGTGGGTCTCCCTTGGTCAAAATCGCGTTCGAGGGGAGGAGAAATTGGAACGCGACCGCAAAGGGCACTTTCGCGATCAAAGGGGCAGGGGCTCAAGCCCCCCCGAGAAATTTTATGTGAGGAAAAAAAGAGCCCTGGGTTAAGGGGCTGAATTGTTTGGATTTTTATAATTCAAACCTCACCACACAACTTCTAAAAGCAAATATGTCTCCTGTAAACTATTTGGAGTAAAATCCATTAATGTGAAATCAAAAAGCTGTTAACATCTTGATGAATGATACTCAGATCTTCCTGTCATGATGATGATAATTGAAATGTCAGTCTCATAATGAATCTCTTGAGATGATGAATTGTTTTGTTGGGTCATTGACGTGTGTGCATCAGATATCTTCAGTTCCCCAATGGAAAGGAATTTTAAGTGGTCTAGATGACCCTTGAACTTGCCCCTCTGGTGTTTCTCCTGTCTGACTAGATGCTGCTTAATTTCCCATAGCCAAACTTTTGACTAACACCATAATGTCTGGTCCAATTTGCAGCTTATTCTGTCCACGAATACATTTCTAGAGGCTGTTTTAGTGGCAGGAAATCATTCATTCCACAATAAAAAGATGTGTGCAGATGTGATTCTCATTATCTTTTAAAGATTTGACGCAAGATGGGCATGGAAAGGATGGTAGGAGAGTTTAGGAAACCTGTTGATACCTTATATATGTATATCTAGCTAACCTTTTTATTTAGATCATACCTGAAGGTTTATTTATTATCTGCATATATCCAAGGTAACAGATGCAGAGATCATGGTTGCTATGGCAGAAATGCAGAGCTGATAGAAACACTTTATATAAGAGGCTTTAGTCCACCTGCATTTGATTATCAGTTTGAAAATGTTTTATATTTAAGTTTAGATGTTGACCCATGAGCAACAAAACAGAATCCAGATTCTAAATTGACAATCTACTTTTCAATGGTGCATAACTACAAACTCTAGATAAATGTAATTTAATTATCATAGGCTTTACTGAGATGGCCCTGTAATCCCTGTCAGTGTGGTTTCAGGGTACTGTACAGTACAAAAACAAACTGTCAGGCTGAGAAATATGCACACATTTTTGAGAAAGTGGTGCACTGAAAAATATATATGGACAAAAATATTGAGGCACATTAATTCTTGAAACGAGGTGTTTCAATCAGACCCATTGCCACAGGTGTATAAAATAAAGCACCTAGCCATGCAGTCTGCATTTACAAACATTTTTAAATATAAATGGATCGTTCTGGAGAGCACAGTGAATTCAAGCATGGTACTGTGATAGCATGCCACCTTTGCAATAAGTCAGTTTGCAATATTTCATCCCTGCTAGATATTCCACGTTAACTGTAAGTGGTATTTTTGGAAAGTGGAAGCATTTAGGAACAGCAGCAACTCAACCATGAAGAGAAAGATCATGTAAAGTCACAAAGCGAACCGGATGGTGCGTAAAAGTGGCCAACGCTCTGCTCATTCCATAGCTGCAGACTTCCAAACTTCCACTGGCATTCATTTCAGCACAAAAACCATGCGGTGGGAGCTTTGTGGAATGGGTTTCCATGGCCGAGCAGCTGCACGCAAGCCTTACATCACCAAGTACAATGTCAAGCGCCAGATGAAGTGGTATAAAGCATGCCACCACTAGACTCTGGAGCAGTGGAAATGTGCTCTGTGGAGTGACGAATCATGCTTCTCTGTTTGGCAGTCTGGTGGACGAATCTGGGTTTGGCGGATGCCAGGAGTACCTGCCTGACTGCATTGTGCTTACTATAAAGTTTTGTGGAGGAGGGATAATGGTTTGGGGCTGTTTGTCAGGGGTTGGTCTAAGCCCCAGTGAAGGGAAATCTTAATGCTTCAGCATCTTAAGACATTTTGGGAAACACTATGCTTACAACTTTGTGAGAACAGTTTGGGGAAGGCTCTTTTCTATTCCAGCATGATTGTGCCCCAGTGCACAAGGCATGGTCCATAAAGACATGGATGAGTTTGGTGTGGAAGAACTTGACTGGGCCGCACAGAGCCCTGAACTCAATCCTATGGAACATCTTGAACTGGAAAAGAGATTGCGAGCCAGGGCTTCTTCTCCAACATCAGTATCTGACTCCCCAAATGCTCTACTGGATGAATGGGCAACATTTTCCACAGAAACACTCCAAAATCTTGTGGAATGCCTTCCCAGAAGAGTGGAAGCTGTTATAGCTCATACAAAAGGACTTCATATCAATGTCTATTAGAATGCAATAATGTTACAGTTCCTGTTGGTGTAATGGTAAGGCGTCCTAATACTTGTGTCCATATAGTTTATCTGTTCTGTGTCCACTGTATGTCCATTACATGTATTCTTTGTGTCTTAAAGGGTTAGTTCACCCAAAAATGAAAATAATGTCATTTATTACTCACCCTCATGTCGTTCTACACGCGCAAGGCGTTCATCTTTGGAACACAAATTAAGTTATTTTTGATTAAATCCAATGGATCAGTGAGGCCTCTATAGACAGCAATGTCATTGAACTTCTCAAGATCCAGAAAGGTACTGAAAACATATTTAAAAAAGTCAGAATATTTTTAAAACAGGCACTCCAAATCACTGATTTTCAAATCGGCCATGTGGAAAAGTCATCATTTAGTTTTTTTGGTGCACAAAAAGTTTTCTCGTCGCTTTATAATATTAAGATTGAACCACTGAACTTTGAGTCTGGATCTTGAGAAGTTCAATGGCATTGCTGTCTATTGAGGCCTCACTGAGCCATCAGATTTAATAAAAAATAACTTAATTTGTGTTCCGAAGATGAACAAAGGTCTTTTGGGTGTAGAACGACATGAGGGTGAGTAATTAATTATATTATTTTCATTTTTAGGTGAACTAACTCTTCAAAGGCTAAATAAGGGGTTGTCAAGGACCCCCAAAGAAAAATGTTAAATAAGGCAACTATATATTTTCAAGTTTTAGGTTGGGATTTTGGATGTATTCCCAAAATTGCCACTGAATATTACAGCCCAGGCTCATTGGAAAAACGTATCTGTGGAACATTTCTGCAAAATGATATTGTGTTGTGTCGTGTATGTTTTGCAACAGTTTCAACGTGACCTATCCAGTGAGTGGCGCTAAATGTGTGTTTAATTTTATCCAAAACAGATGAAGGTAAATCTGCCAATGTTTTATTACGCTGGTTTTTGTACGTATCATCGTAGTTCTGAATTGAAATGTCCAGTGAGTGGCACTAAAAGGTTAATGCTCCATTGTGTTTTAAAATAACGTTCACCTACACTAAACTCTAAACCTACCCTATACACTATAAAAAATAATTGTTGTAAAAAAATTAAAAAAAATTTAAGTTACCTGGTTGCCTTAAAATTTTGAGTTCATTGAAATTTAAAATTTGAGTTAATACAATGAAGGTGATTGGTTTAATCAACAGAAACTTAAAATAGAATGTTATCTGAACCACATTAATTATCAAAGTTGATTTGACAAAAGAAAAAAGTTGTGATAAATCATGAAAATAATTTTTTACAGTGTAGTGTTAACAAAAGCAAATGTGATGTTAGATTGGATGGAATCCCCATGTCGGATTTTGTCAAAAGATATCCGTTTTGTCAGGTGTGCAAACCAGCAAAACCTGTCAACAGAAAGTATTTTCTGGTACCTCAAGACTCTATTAACAGCCTTCTATCAGCCTGAGAGTTTTACTGAGAAAGCCAGAGCAGAGTTTATTGAATAATCTTAGTTGCGTATGTTCAATGCTCAGACTGTGTCTGGATGTTACACTACTCAGTGCTCTGACTTTGTCTGACCAGTACAATTCCAACAAGTGTTAATCTTCAGACACTTCGTGACATAAAAATGCAGTTGCTAAAGCAACCATGCCCTTTCAGCTTTTTTGTAGAAGTCATTGGGTTCTTTTGTCGTGTTTCATGGATTCATATCCAGGCGCTCTGCATCACAAGCACAATTCTGTACCAGGTGAGCTGAGCAAGTTTACTATGATAGAAAAGCCAAACATATGGAGCTGGTAATGTAATGCAAACTCCAAAATGTATTCGTTAACAAATCATGCACTATGGTAAAAAGTGTTTTGAGGTCATAATATAATATTTTGCAAAGAGCTGTGTGAAAATAAGTCATTATTAATCCATAATCTGCCTCTGTAATTATAATTTCGTATGAAAAGGATTAAAAGTGCTTGCTGATTTACTGCCTCTAGTGTTCATTTCTGTTGGAAACTGCAGGGATATATGTGTTACATTCACGCCTTCCCGGACTCCTGTTCCCAGCATCCTCCTGTTCTGCACACCTGTCTGCACTTCCCTCATCAGTCTTCCCGCCATCTCCCCGGATTCCCAGCACCTGTTGTCCTCGTCTGCACTCCCTTTAAGTTGGACTCACTCCCTGCACTCCTTGTCTGTTATATTGTTTGCTTAATGTGTGTAATGCGCTGTTGTTCTGCTCCTTGTTATAAGTAAAGCCTATATTATTGTGGATTTCCGTATTTGCCTCGTCTATCAGCAACACACGTAAAAATATGATATGTATGTATTGGTACTTATTTTGCATTTGGCAGAAATGTTGCACAGGTAAGTTTTTCCAATGAGCCTGTGTTGGAATATCAGAATGTCTTTGTTTATTTGTTTTTTTTCCCTGGATGTATTGTATATCTGAATTGTGGGAGCTTTTGATTCCATTTTATTTTGAGATTTCCTCGGAACACAGCATACTGTACATGCAATGACATACATATTTTCTTTTAATTTCCAGAAATCTAAATGTGACAATAGTTGAAGAAACACGCAGAGTTGTATTCAGCATTTAGATAATCATATAATTTATCTCATAAAATTTTTTTTTTTTTTTTTCCTCATATTTTCCATGGACTCTCTTTGAAAACCCTAAACGCCTAAATAGCCACAATTTCATCTAAGATAAAACAACTAAGGGATAAGTGAGGAGACAGAGTAATCCATCAAATTAACCTGCTCATGGGCTAACTGTTTCTGCAAATAACACATGACAAGAAGATGTAAATGAGTAAAACATGTGCAAAGAGGGAAGACAGTAATCAGACAAAGTCTGAAAGGTGCAAATGATGAGATACATTCAGAATATTCACATAACCACCCACACACAGCTGTGCAGATATCGCACATACAAACACATTTCTTCATTTTAGAGATTTTAAATGGTGACATCTGTCCTGTTATGTATTATTCTGTTTCCTTTCCACCAAAGAGTTTCTGTGTAACTTCACGTACCTTTACTTTGTGTACAAATTTGATCCCAGAAGTTAACTGAATGTAAAACTATTTATACACATTTTAATTTATTGTTTAATTCTAAAACTGCAGATATCTCTAGCTTATATAATTATATCTAAATAAAAATAAAATAAAAATATTACATTTAAAATAAAAAGTCTTTATCTTTTTAGATGTAAGTGTGCAACTGCATGCAACCTGCAATTCCTCTTTTTTTATTTCATCATCTTTCTCGTTTTCTCTCATCTATCTCACCTTTCTCTTGCCCTCAATGATGGAGAAGGGTATTGTGATGGAGGGCCACTTGTTTCTGGGTGGTGGAGGCTTCTCACAGTTCCACAGCACTAAAATCTGAAACCACATTAAAACACATGAGTTGCACTGCATATTTCAATATGAAAAACTTGACTATTCATTGTTAGGTGCAGGTGTGAGTAATTACTGCCCACATGCAAAAAGTAATCAAAATTTGTCAACAAATCCCATACTCATTTATTAGTGCAGAAAATAGGTGTGAGAGCCTTCAAACAAACTAGAAATTATCTAGAGACTTCAGTTTTAGAAACTGTGTTAAATAAGAGCATTTGGAGATACAGCCTAATGTTAGCCCTGAAAAAGAAAAATCAGTGCACTTAATTGTATTGAATGTGCACTTGTAGTGTATTTCATTTTGTAGTGCACTTGTCTATTTTCAATCTTAAAAGTATATTTTCATACAGTTTCATACAGCAATGACATTAAAGGCCACTTAAATGTATTTAAAGAGATACCACTTTCATGAAGTTTCTTAAGACACTTAAGTACACTTTCAAAAAGTGCACTTTGTAAGTTTTACAAAGTAAATTTTTTAAAGTAAATTTTAATATTAATATTAGAGTATATTCAGTTTACCTTTTGGCAGTACAATTAATCTTATTTCAAAGACAATAGAAATAGAAATTACATACTGTACAGGTCCTTCTCAAAAAATTAGCATATTGTGATAAAGTTCATTATTTTCCATAATGTAATGATAAAAATTAAACTTTCATATATTTTAGATTCATTGCACACCAACTGAAATATTTCAGGTCTTTTATTGTTTTAATACTGATGATTTTGGCATACAGCTCATGAAAACCCAAAATTCCTATCTCAAAAAATTAGCATATCATGAAAAGGTTCTCTAAACGAGCTATTAACCTAATCATCTGAATCAACTAATTAACTCTAAACACCTGCAAAAGATTCCTGAGGCTTTTAAAAACTCCCAGCCTGGTTCATTACTCAAAACCGCAATCATGGGTAAGACTGCCGACCTGACTGCTGTCCAGAAGGCCATCATTGACACCCTCAAGCGAGAGGGTAAGACACAGAAAGAAATTTCTGAACGAATAGGCTGTTCCCAGAGTGCTGTATCAAGGCACCTCAGTGGGAAGTCTGTGGGAAGGAAAAAGTGTGGCAAAAAACGCTGCACAACGAGAAGAGGTGACCGGACCCTGAGGAAGATTGTGGAGAAGGACCGATTCCAGACCTTGGGGGACCTGCGGAAGCAGTGGACTGAGTCTGGAGTAGAAACATCCAGAGCCACCGTGCACAGGCGTGTGCAGGAAATGGGCTACAGGTGCCGCATTCCCCAGGTCAAGCCACTTTTGAACCAGAAACAGCGGCAGAAGCGCCTGACCTGGGCTACAGAGAAGCAGCACTGGACTGTTGCTCAGTGGTCCAAAGTCATTCGGAAATCAAGGTGCCAGAGTCTGGAGGAAGACTGGGGAGAAGGAAATGCCAAAATGCCTGAAGTCCAGTGTCAAGTTCCCACAGTCAGTGATGGTCTGGGGTGCCATGTCAGCTGCTGGTGTTGGTCCACTGTGTTTTATCAAGGGCAGGGTCAATGCAGCTAGCTATCAGGAGATTTTGGAGCACTTCATGCTTCCATCTGCTGAAAAGCTTTATGGAGATGAAGATTTCGTTTTTCAGCACGACCTGGCACCTGCTCACAGTGCCAAAACCACTGGTAAATGGTTTACTGACCATGGTATTACTGTGCTCAATTGGCCTGCCAACTCTCCTGACCTGAACCCCATAGAGAATCTGTGGGATATTGTGAAGAGAAAGTTGAGAGACGCAAGACCCAACACTCTGGATGAGCTTAAGGCCGCTATCGAAGCATCCTGGGCCTCCATAACACCTCAGCAGTGCCACAGGCTGATTGCCTCCATGCCACGCCGCATTGAAGCAGTCATTTCTGCAAAAGGATTCCCGACCAAGTATTGAGTGCATAACTGAACATAATTATTTGAAGGTTGACTTTTTTTGTATTAAAAACACTTTTCTTTTATTGGTCGGATGAAATATGCTAATTTTTTGAGATAGGAATTTTGGGTTTTCATGAGCTGTATGCCAAAATCATCAGTATTAAAACAATAAAAGACCTGAAATATTTCAGTTGGTGTGCAATGAATCTAAAATATATGAAAGTTTAATTTTTATCATTACATTATGGAAAAGAATGAACTTTATCACAATATGCTACTTTTTTGAGAAGGACCTGTATAACAATTTACTTAAGTTCTACTTAAGTGCAAAAAAGCACTCTTAAGTTTAACTAATTGCATTTAATATACATTTTAACTATAATACATTTTCATTTATAACATGCAATTAAGTGTCCAAAATCATTCATACTTAAGAGTATTCTTTTAAAGTACATTATTTCCAAACTAAGTATGCTAAAAGGGAGCACATGATCATTAATACTGTGTGACACTGAATATTATACAATTTAGTATCCATCTAATATAAATTAAACCAATGTGATGTCTGCTGATGGGAAAAAGTTGTTTATTTAAACTCCATGGAAAGGAGCAATGATGCAACAGGAGTAAAGACAGTGAAGCTAACATGATCTGCCACTTTTCAGATACCGCAATCATACTGAGTGTTTCGCAAAGCCAGACTTTTGACTTGTTTCACATGATTAGTTGCTGCCTACATACAGAGACATAATAAAAAATGATGTGTGGAAAACCATGTCAAAAATCGTGGACATTCTAAATGAGTTTGATACATGCATTGACAATCATTCATCTTGTTCATGATATGATGCATTAGGCAGTGCTGCAATTAATAAACCAACACTTTCCCCTCCAGAATGTTAAAGGAACAGCACATGCAAGATTGAAAATTATCTACTCAATCTCATATTATTCCAAACATGAATTTATGGTCACACTTTAGGGTTTTCTCACTATTAACTAACTATTAACAGTGATTTTTGCCTTAACAATCTTCTATTTAGTGCTTATTAAAAGTTAATAAGGTAGTTTTTAAGTTTAGGTGTTGGGTAGAATTGAGGGAAGTATAATTTTGCAGAATAAGGCATTAATATGTGCTTTATAAGTATAATACTGCCGCAGGATTATTATCGTTATTGTTAAAAAAAACAATAAAAAAAAATCAAGATAAATCTTGAACAAAGATAAATGTTAACTGAAATAAAATACAATATACATACATATATATATATATATATATATATATATATATATATATATATTAACAAAAACTATTAAAAACTACTAAAATAACACTGCTTTGGTGGAGCACGAAAGGAAAAGTTGAGCAGAAAGTTCAGGCTGCTCTTTTACATTGAATGAAAGTGAATGGTGGCCAATGTGCTGTCAGTATTCGTTATTGACTGATGCACCAAATTGTGAATATGTATGCCAAGCCGTTTTGACTTTTATTCATTCTCAGGATATGAATTCTTGATATCAACAATTCATTTCTTGATATAAGGAATTACATTTCCACTAGTAAAAACTAGAATTCTTGATATATGTAATTGTATTTTCACTATGTAATGTCACCATAGGGTGCCATTCAAATTCAATTGTTGATATCAAGAATTGATTTCTTACTAGACTTCTTCTTACTTCTTGCTAAAATTCCAATTTCACATATCTGAAATACAATTCTTACTAGTAAAATCATAATTTTTGATATCAATAATTGCATTGTTACTAGTAGAAATTTTCAATTTTGATATCTGAAATTGTATTTCTGATATATAATATAATTTCAGATATCTAAAATGGCTTTCTTAGTAGTAACATGATATCAGAAAGTAACATTGTCACTAATGACAATCAGATTATTGATATCAAAAATTAACATTGTTACTAGTTGTTGTTGATATCAAGAATAGATATTTGCACTAGTAAAGTAATTAATGATATCAAGAATTATGATTTTTACTAGTAAGAATTGTATTTCTGTGTGCAATAAGAATTTCAACTAGTAAGAAATCAATTCTTGATATCAACAATTGAATTTGAATGGCAGCCTATGGTGACATTCCAGTAGTGAAAATACAAATACAGATATCAAGAATTCTAGTTTGTACAAGTGGAAATGTAATTCCTGTACCAGATCAGTTAAAACATGCAACAGTCAGACCTCAACTGAGAAAAGTGAATCTAAATTCATATATATTGTCTCATTTTATCTCAAATCTGAGATAACATTTTAGAAAAAGTGGTCTCCTCACAATTACATGATTTTCTGAGTACTAATTCTGCTCTCAATACATTTCATTCTGGCTTCAGAGTCCAGCATAGTACCGAAACAGCTCTTCTTAAAGTATTAAATGACATGTATCGTTCGGTCAATTCTGGCGATTCTGTGATTCTCGTACTTCTCGATTTAACAGCAGCGGTGACACTGTTAATCACTATATCCTTAGTTCCTGCCTAGAACACTGTATCGGTCTGAAATGTTCTAAAATGGTTTATATCCTATTTGACTAACCAACCTTTTTCAGTTAATATTGCTAATTTCACTTCTTCTACTGGGCACCTTGCTTGCGGAGTTGCGCAGGGTTCCATTCTAGCTCCAATCTTATTCTCTTTATATATGCTCCCATTATGTGATATTTTTGACAAACATGGGATATCATTTCATTGCTATGCTGACGACACAATTTATATGCTGATCAAAAAAGGAAATGCAAAGGCTCTTGATACTTTGACAGCTTGTCTTCAAGATCTTACGAAGTGGATGTCCGTAAATTTTCTTCATCTCAACAAATCCAAGACGGAAATCATTTTATTTGGGTCAGTATCTGCTATAGCAATCCTTAAAACTAAACTTAAACAGTTCGAACCAAATATGAGATTGTGTGTCAAAAACTTGGGCATCCGAATCTACAATGAGCTTAAAATGGATAAACAAATAAACTCTGTGGTTCGGTCTTGCTTTTTTTCACTTACGCCAAATTGTGAAAGTTAAGCTGTTTTTAAATGTTTCCGATACTCAGAAAATCATCCATGCACTGATATCTTCCCGCCTAGACTACTGTAACTCGCTCTACTATGGTTTTAATAAGTCAACTCTGGCTCGGTTGCAACTAGTACAGAATGCTGCTGCTAGACTCCTGACACGGACACGAAAATTTGAACATATTACTCCCATTCTTGTCTCGTTGAATTGGCTACCTGTGAACTTAAGTTCAAATTACTGGTCATGGTTTACAAGTCCACCTTGCTCCATCTTATCTCGCAGACCTCCTAGTAAGTCATGTTCCTCCAAGATCACTAAAGTGATCTTGCACTTTTAACAGTGCCAAGAACTAGATCTAAACACAGGGTTGATCGTGCATTTGCGGTGGCTGGTCCTAATTTATGGAATAAGTTGCCACTAGTTATTAGAACAGCACCGACTCTGTCTATTTTTTAAATCTAAGTTAAAAATTCATTTATTTTCTATGGCTTTCTAATAATGGCTGATGGCCTATCATTGAATTAGTTTTAAATGTTATTTATGTTATCATGATAATGTATTATTTTCTGTGTTCACCTTGTAATGCACTTTGGGCGACTTGTATTTATTAAGTGCTATATATATATATATATATATAAGCAGGGTGCGATTTGTGAAAAACCAGAGGGGGGGATGTTTTGAAAAGGTTTTTTTTTTTTTTTTGAAAATGTGTTAAAACCACAGTGGAGCTATATACTATTTTTGGGAGCTGTTACAGAAACATTTCTACAAAAAAATCTTCTGATTTAACCTTGAGATTTGAAGTATTAGATAGCTTAGATATTTGCACCACTATCTACAATGACACTAATAATTCTTAATTTCTAATAGAAATGCAAAATCAATCGGTAGTTATTAATAGAATAACAAGACACAAACCTTTACATTCAATAGCGTTCGGTCCCATTTATTTTTGATCACAGTGCATACACATTCAAACTTTTAGTCCAAAAGTGCGCACATTTGGAGAAATGCACATTTACCTCATATTTCATTAGATAGAATAAGCTGGGCCGTACGCAGGGTTTCATAAAGGTCAGAAAATGTTGTTTGCTAGGCATGCTCCCCCGAAAATTTAGATTTCCTTGGTGTATATATGTGCATTTTTAAGACGTTTTAAGGCCAACAAATTGGATAACAATTTAAAACCATGTCAACAAATAAATGCATGCACAGTTTTTAGGCAGCTAAAAACTTTAGCATGTTTGGTAATTTCATGACTTAACTAACAACAGATCAACGACGGTCATTGTTCGTAGTTTCTTTTGTGCATTATTTAAGCTATAATAAAGTAATTATGCAGCGCGCGCCGGCGCATTTCCACATGCAATTCTTGAGTGCGCGCCACGAGCACAGTATTACGGCTGATTGGACAGTCATGTAAATTTTTCTGAGTTTTACCGACATAGCCTGACAACATCTCATCTGACTGCAGTTCACTGTTGTTCAAGTGAAGCTCCTTCGTCGTCACCTAACGTTACCTTTTACGCGCTTTTTTGACTTGGGCCTGGCGCTGAGGCGAAGTCAGAATGCGCGTCTGAAAAGTATCCCATTAGTTGTGGTCATAAGAGACAGTTCTATATAAACGCAGCGTTTTACTTGGTGATGTTTAAAAAAAGATTTTTATTTTTGGTACTTTATATGCTCTGTTAGTGGTTTGTGGAGTAGCATCACCCGGGAGGGATATTTTTTTTATCCCCCCCGGGGATAAAAATAATTCAGCAGAGGCAGGGATACATAGACCAGAAGGGGGGAAA
>RJVU01038599.1:615481-642306 GCA_003731715.1 Anabarilius grahami | reverse complement strand
TATAAGAATTGAATTGTTGATATCAACAATTCATATCCTGAGAATGAATAAAAGTCAAAACGGCTTGCCATAAATATGCACATATTTACATTGGACAAATGAGATTTGAAAGCTGCACAGAACATTTTTAAGAAATGGAATACAATTTTTGTCTTCACACAAAGCTATCAAAGAGCATGAAATATAGCATAGAAGTTGATTTATGATACTTTAAAAGCCCTAATTTTGATTTAATATAGCTAGTTGTGCAGTCTGCCATTAAAGCAAGAACTTTTACCAACAATACTATGACAATGTGACCTCCAGCAAAACAATTGCTGGCAGTGTGGGTGACCCTTAACATGATACAAACTTGCAGCATCGATAATAATGGTAGAGTTGTCATTTAGTTCCATTATTTTCTCCCATACTCTCACCTGCGCACAGAACTTGGACTTGGCGACTGCATGGATCAGTTTGAATATGGGCTGCTGTTGGGACTGTAGAGGTGTGACCGCTTGAAAGACGGCTGTAAACTCCTGAGATGGACTCTTACCTGCAAAAATACAAACGTGGATGGCAGAAATTACTTTAGTACTTTTGGATGGTCTTTATTTGCTAGTGAATTTCTTTGCTTAAATCACAAACCACATAAAAAAGCAATTTTCCCACACTGCAAACGGCAGAGTAGCCTTTATGAAATCAGTCTTCAATGGCATCAGTCTCCGGTGTGTAACATCTCCCTGCATTTGTATTAGTTTGCTTTATGGCAGCCGTTCAAAGAGAGCACCTGTTTATCTTTGTTCCTCCGCAGGGATTCGCTTCATTTATCTACGTTTGCGACTGCGACTCCAGAAACCCGACAGCTACATTAAGTCTCTATTACATCACAATAAAGGTTACTACAAAGATTTAAAAAAAAAAAAGAACCAGAGAGGATAAAACTAGTAAAAGGAATTGATCAAAGCTTTGCAACTTTTCTGGTTCAGCAATAAACAAAAGAGAAGTTCATAATATATCACGCAGTGACAGTAATTACACTTAGACAGAACATCTATTATCCCTATTTCCTCTCTGCAGGGATTCAAACTCTTTATAACAGAACAAAACAAGAACATGCAAACACGAACAGTCTGAAACACGTGAACAAACACACACACACACACAGACCACACAGAAAAAAACCACACACACAAACATTGAGAACTACTAATGAGCACATTTATATGTACTTTTGGTTTGATTTTAAAATGTATTATATGAATCTATTGTTAATGATCCATCCAGACATGTGGTCACATCTGGAAGTATGGTCATAGGAGGTCATTTGGTTCACTGTTGAACCACACACGCACGCACACACACACACACACACACACACACTTTACATAGACATTTTTTATTAATTTTTTAAACTGTACAAACTGTATATTCAACTCATCATAGAAAACGCTATGCATTTTTACATTTAATATGATTTATGTATGGCAAGCCGTTTTGACTTTTATTCATTCTCAGGATATAAATTCTTGATATCAACAATTCAATTTTCACTAGTTAAAATGCTAATTTTTGATGTCAAGAATTACATTTCCACAAGTAAAAACTAGAATTATTGATATCTGTAATTGTATTTTCACTAGTGAAATGTCACCATAGGCTGCCATTCAAATTCAATTGTTGATATCAATAATTGATTTCTTAGTTGAAATTCCAATTTCACATATCAGAAACACAATTTTTACTAATACATTTTTTTTATATCATTAATTACTTTGTTACTAGTGCAAATATCTATTCTTGATATCAACAATTGAATAGCTACTAGTAACAATGTTAATTTTTGATATCAATAATCTGATTGTCATTAGTGACAATGTTACTTTCTGATATCATGAATGTGATTGTTACTAGTAAGAAGGTTATTTTAGATATCTGAAATTATATTGATGTTAGAAATACATTTTCAGATATCAAAAGTGACAATTTTTACTAGTAGCAATTCAATTGTTGATATCAAGAACTGACGTTTCAACTAGTGCCAATTGAATTCTTGAAATCAAAGATTCGCATTTTACTAGTAACAATGTAATTATTTATGGCAAGCCGTTTTGACTTTTATTCATTCTCAGGATATGAATTCTTGATATCAACAATTCAGTTTTCACTAGTTAAAATGCTAATTCTTGATATCAGGAATTACATTTCCACTAGTGACAATGGCAATTTTTGATATAAAGAATTACATTTCCACTAGTAAAAACTAGAATTCTTGATATCTGTAATTGAATTTTCACTAGTGAAATGTCACCATAGGCTGCCATTCAAATTCAATTGTTGATATCAAGAACTGATTTCTTACTAGTAGAAATTCCAGTTTCACATATCAGAAATACATTCTTACTAGTAAAAATCATAATTTTTGATATCAATAATTCAATTGTCACTAGTTGAAATGTCAGTTCTTGATATCAACAACTGAATTGCTACTAGTAACAATGTTAATTTTTGAAACCAATAATTTGATTGTCACTAGTGACAATGTTAGTTTCTGATATCATGAATGTGATTGTTACTAGTAAGAAAGCCATTTTAGATATCTGAAATTATATTGATATCAGAAATACATTTTCAGATATCAAAAATGAACATTTTTACTAGTAACAATCACATTCATGATATCAGAAACTAACATTGTCACTAGTGAAAATCAAATTAGTGATATCAAGAATAGATATTTCCACTAGTAACAAAGTAATTAATGATATCAAAAATTAGCATTTTTACTAGTAAGAATTGTATTTCTGATATGTGAAATTGGAATTTCAACTAGTAAGAACTAAATTCTTGATATCAACAATTGAATTTGAATGGCAGCCTATGGTGACATTTCACTAGTGAAAATACAAATACAGATATCAAGAATTCTTGTTTTTACTAGTGGAAATTCAAATGTTGATATCAAGAATTAACATTGTTACTAGTGGAAATGTAATTCCTGATATCAAGAATTGAATTATTGATATCAAGAATTCATATCCTGAGATGTGAATAAAAGTCAAAACGGCTTGCCATAATTATTGGTATCAAAAATTATGGTTTTTACTAGTAAGAAAGGTATTTCTGATATGTAAAATTGGAATTTCAACTAGTAAGAAATCAATTCTTGATATCAACAATTGAATTTGAATGGCAGCCTATGGTGACATTTCACAAGTGAAAATACAATTACAGATATCAAGAATTCTAGTTTGTACTAGTGGAAATGTAATTCTTGACATCAAAAATTGGCATTTTAACTAGTGAAAACTGAATCGTTGATATCAAGAATTAACATTGTTACTAGTGGAAATGTAATTCCTGATATCAAAAATTTAATTGTTGATATCAAGAATTCATATCCTGAGAATGAATAAAAGTCAGAACGGCTTATGAGCTGTTTTCCTCATGGGGACAGATGCATAAAATTAACCAGACTCTCTCAGCATGACAATTAGAGATCCCTGCTTAATTAAAGTACTAATAATGACAAAAGATTAAAGTATTTCACATATTTTACTTTTGAATTGTTCATTTTGTGCTCAACCCCCACCCCCACAATGCCAATTTAGTCATGTAATTAGCACAATAATTATGATGAAAACCATCTTATTTACCATACCATACCATACACCCACTGATGCATTAATTCTTAAAACTCAAAAGAAAAGATCTTAATGTGTTTTATTACTTCAAAACAAAGTTATAATTATTATGATACAATAATATAAAGATGTACTTTAAGAGACTAAGAGAAGAAAAAGTGCACTTAATTGTATTGAATGTGTACTTCAAATCATAAATATATATATATATTAAAAACTGCATTTGTAGAGAATATAATATTAATGAAATAAAAGGCTGCTTAAGTGTACTTGTAGTTTATCAGACAATAACAGATAATAACAATTTCTTAACAATTAAGTACGCTTTCAAAAAGTTTTTACTTTAAAGTACATTTTAATCATTATGTGTTAATAATCTATTGTCAAGAAGTACACTTATTTTGATGTGCTGACTAACATAAAGCACCTGTAAAGTACTTGATTATATTTTTAACTGTAGTGTGTTATTCAATATTACATTTAAAGTTAATCATATACTCATATACTAAATTGCAACTTCATCATTAGAAATGTGTAATTACAAATGTATTTAAATGCACGACATTTGATTATATTTTAGTTTACCATAAGTGCTTGTCAGGACATTCAGCAATTAACTTTCACCATATTTCAAAGACAATTGAATTATGAAATTAAATATAAAGATGTACTTAAGTCTTACTTAATTGGGCCATAAACAAAAAACAAAAAACATTATAGGTTTAACTAAAACAATTTAATATAAATGTTAAATACATGTTGAAAACAGTAGATTTACAGCCTTTCCAAGCTCATGTCTTAAAGGATTAGTTAACTTTCAAATTAAAATTTCCTGATAATTTACTCATCCCCATGTCATCCAAGATGTTCATGTCTTTCTTTCTTCAGTCGAAAAGAAATTAAGGTTTTTGATGAAAACATTCCAGGATCCATAGTGGACTTCAATGGCCTCCAAAGGGTTGAAGGTCAAAATTACAGTTTCATTGCAGCTTCAAAGCATTCTACACAATCCCAGATGAGAAATAAGGGTCTTATCTAGAGAAACCATCATTCATTTTCTAAAAAATATATATTTTTTTTTATACATTTTAACCATAAATGCTCATATTGAACTAGCTCTTTTCTTCTTCTCTATTAGAATTCCGGCAGTGTAGACACTGCTAAGTGTATTACTGCCCTCCTCAGGTCAAAGTTTTAACTAACTGTTTTATACTTGCACTAGCATATTGTATATAAAAATTAGTTCAAACTTTGACCTGAGGAGGGCAGTAATACACTTAGCAGTGTCTACACTGCCGTAATTCTAATAGAGAAGAAGAAGAGAGCTAGTTCAAGATGAGCATTTATGGTTAAAACGTATATAATTAAAAAAAAAGTTTTTAAAAAATGAGCAATGGTTTCTCTAGATAAGACCCTTATTCCTCGTCTGGGATCGTGTAGAACGCTTTGAAGCTGCAATAAAACTGTATTTTTTACCTTCAACCATTTGGAGGCCATTGAAGTCCACTATAAGGAGAATAATCCTGGAGTGTTTTCATCAAAAACCTTAATTTCTTTTCGACTGAAGAAAGAAATACATGGACATCTTGGATGACATGGGGATGAGCAAATTATCAGGAAATGTTAATTTGAAAGTGAACTAATCCTTTAATTGGCCACTCACTGGCTTTGCCTTCAAAAACACTTAAAAACACTTAAAATATCATCTTGCATATACAGAACATCCACACTGATGTGGCAGAAAATTATATATATATATTTTTAAAAACAAAATCACAGAGCTGTGTACAAAGGAATCAAGAATTGCATCATTGTGCATGTAAGCCACAACATCAAAAACATTTTCAAGGAACACAGGGACAAAGCAAACCATCGGAGCAATCCACTGGTCATGTTGGATGATATCTCATTGCCTAATAAACAGCATGTATCGCAGGTAGCTGGATTTATAGTGTTGCCCTGGCTGAGCGAATCACACCGTATATCACGGCACAGTGAAGTTCTCTCAAGTTATGGCCACAGACAAGGAGTCTAAACTGCCCTGTCATCAAAATTATGGAAAGTGAGACTAACAACGCCAGTGACAGCAGAGTATAGACCATCTATCACTCCTGCAATACAGATTTACTGCTGACATGTGAAGCCCAGGGACAAATCCATCACAAACCCCTATACATGCGCATGCAAACACACACAGGCCAGGCTTAGGGTGGAATAAGGTGGATACATATGTTCACCATCCTTTATGAGATAACACACACACACACACACACACACACACACACACACATACTGGTACGGGNTGCTTGGAGGGAAACCAACATCTATCTGAGTTATGATTTCATTTTCACTGCAACAAAGTTTTACGGCATTGAGCTGGAGGTGGTGAAGAGATGCACACACACACGCACACACACACACACATGCTCACCGAGTGTTGAGTAGTAGAAGGGGAAGAGGGTGAGGTCGCTGGAGAACTCAGGAAGTGCGTAGAGTCCTCCAGGCAAAGAATTCCACATCAACCTGCTCCTGGACATGTGCGTCCGTACCCTATCATGGATAATCTGCAAAAACAACATTACAATTAATATAAATTAAAACATTAATATACAGTATACAGTATGCGATTAAAGGGTTAGTTCACCCAAAAATGTTTTGTACTCACCCCCAAGCCATCATAGGTGTATATGACTATCTTCTTTCAGACGAACACAATCAGAGTTATAATAAAAAAAAGATCCTAATAGGGTTAGGCAACAAACTCAAGCTCCTCCAGCATTTCTATTCAAAAATGTGTGTTTTAGACTTCTAATTCTCGACTGGTGTTTTGTTTTGCTCTATCCTCTGCGCTTCTGCTTTCATCAATACGTCATGTGTCACGTCGGAGGTTACAGTTCCGCTGTAAGTCGACTTGCGTATGGATGTTTGCCGGAAGCTGGTTTGTATAGTTTATAAAGTTGTAAATATGGATGGTTTTCTTACAAAAACCCATTGCTTCACTTCAGAAGGCCTTATTAACCCACTGGAGCATGTGGATTACTTTTATGATAGATGGATGCACTTTTTTGGGCTTCAAAATTGTGAGCACCATTCACTACCATTATAAAGCTTGGAAGAGCCAGGATATTTTTTTTAAAAATATAACTACGATTGTGTTTGTCTGAGAGAAGATAGTCATATACACCAAGGATGGCTTGAGGGTGATAAATAATGGGATAATTTTAATTTTTGGGTGAACTATCCCTATAACTAATCATGAAAAGTGTTGTGGTTGTTCTCACTGTGTCATAATTTTCTGTTAAGGATCTGTTTTGCAGTGGTTTAACATTGTAAACAATCACAGTCAGTTTCGGTGTGCACATAAATGCTTTGTTCAATCACAGGCATTTAAATAAGCCTATAAGCCAATAACAACAACTGTCCTAATGAGTGAGGTATAAGGTAAAAGGTAATTTCATCAAGTACAACATGTTCATGCATCAACATTCCAATCAACCAATCAGACTTGAGGGACAAGTTTACAGTTTATGTCAAGTTTAGACTTACAACCAGGGTGCTTCTACATCAGTGTTATTCACCAATCGGTTCCCTCTGATTTTAGGGATAAGCTATTGGTAGGGTTAGGTTTAGGGATGAGGTTAGGACAAAATTTTCGTCTGAATTATGTTGAATTTAGGAACATTTTACGTGGCAAAATCACAGACCGAGGTATAAGCAGTCGGATTGGTGCTTTGTGATTAGTTTGGATTTTCTCGATTTGCTGCTCAACATAGAGTGAGAATCTACCTTTCTGATATAACATATTTGTATTTTACGAAGCATAAACGGACCTCTACAAAACAGGGTATTTATTTAAACGAAGGAGAAGAAACAACCAAACACACTTTACCTAACAATCAGAACAGAAAAGGAGTGCAGGGAGTGAGTCCATTATAAAGGGTGTGCAGATGATAAAGTTCAGGTGCAGGTGATCAATGATGATGGGGAGATGACAAGGAAGTAAGTGCAGGTGTGGAAACAAGGAGGATGATGGGAAATGGAGTCCAGGACAGGAGGGAACTGTGACACTTGTATTGTTCATTGTTAGTTCATAATACTTAATACATTAAATTATGTTTTGCATGGCTCTTTGAAATGCTTGATTCTGATTGGTCAGTCGCAACATTCCAAGGTCAGTTATTCCCCAATGATGATTGTCGTCAATAGCAATAATGTATAATGACCACTTTTCCGGGTATATGAGGCCAGTGTTATACCTAATTGTATGACCTATCAAATTCTGTAACGTGGCAGACCCTTAACCTTAACCCCAACCCTTACTCTAACCCCACCATCACTACAGCACCTACTGTTACTACGATAACAGTAGATGTCGGGTTTACTTTGCGATAACAACTAGCTGGATGTACTTTATCCATTACAAAACAAATGTAACATTATTGTAAAATGTTTCCAAAAATGATCAATCCAAAATAAAAAATAGAACCCTTCCAACTAGATTTAGAAACCAGATTTTTTTTCCCAGCTTTATTATAGCAACCCAATACTGTTCATTATTAGTTCATCTCAATATAACCTTTCAAACCAGATGCTATAGAAGCCTTATGTGTCGGGGAAAAAAAAGAAACATGGCTGAGCATCCAATCAGTCTTCAGAGGCAACGCCCAGACAACATTCTCAACAGCACACAGGCCTAATTACTCAAATTAAACACATTAATCTCATTTTATTACAAGACTAATTAATCACAGTCTGCTTCAACCTCATCACAACAGGGTGCATGAGATATTTAATCAAAAAATAACCTGTAAAACACACACACACACACACACACTCACATTCACACATTTTGTTTTTGTGAATTGTGGGGACATTCCATAGGCGTAATGATTTTTATACTGTACAAACTGTATTTTCTATCCCCCTACACTACCCCTAAACCTAACAATCACAGGAAACTGTGCACACTTTTACTTTCTCACAAAAACTCATTCTGTATGATTTATAAGCCTTTTGAAAAGTGGGGACATGGGTAATGTCCTCATAAGTCACCTCTTTTTGTAATACCTATGTCATGTGTCCTGATATGTCACAAAAACATGCACACACACACACACACACACACACACACAGGTTTGTTTTGCTATCTTAGTGGGGACTCTCCATAGGCGTAATGGTTTTTATACTGTACAAACTGTATATTCTATCCCCCTACACTACCCCTATCCCTAAACCTAACCATCACAGGAAACATTCTGCATTTTTACATTTTCAAAAAAACATCATTTAGTATGTTTATTAATCCATTTCCCTCGTGGGGACCGCTGGCTGGGCCCCACGATGTAGGTGATCTCAGGTTTTTATTACATCGTGGGGACATTTGGTCCCCACGATGCAATATAAACAAGAACACACACACACACACACACACACACTTCAGTATGTGTCCTTCCTTTGGTTCTGTTTCTTCAACGTCTAGAAATGCACAAGCTAATTAGGATCAACCACAGACTAATTAAAGAACCCTCATGTCAGGCAACATGTGTGTTTGTGTATCTCTGTGCCTTTACATGCTGATGTTTTAATGGGCAGTACTAAATTATAGCGATTTTGTGAGATCCACGTAGCAAGTGAAGCATCTTGCCACTCTTGTGCTGTGGAGCAGGGAAATGAACTCAACATGGCATATGTTCTAGAGGAAGTGCCAGTAAACCCGAGTCCATTGAGAGGGCATTTGATCTATGTGGTTAATTAGGCAGCAGCATTTATTGCTGAGTGCAAACACACCACACATGCCTAGTGTTGAAAGACTCATAGTTTGTCAACATGGTATGGAGCGGACTTCACAACGCAATATTAACTATCAGTTTATACAGCAAAGTGTAAATGTTGTATAAACAGTATGTTTTTGTTTCACTAATTCTATTTTTCCCAATGATCTTCGATGTTATCCAGACACCTGCTGGTCTGGATGAATGAAGCTTAATTATGAACTGCTTTTATTAAGTTGTTAAATTAAATAAATTATTAACTGCTGCTTAACTATGGTCGCAAGTTAAGTCATCAGCAAAATAGTTCAACGATTAGGTGATTCCCAAAATTTTAGTTCAAACGTACATTTGCAAACAACATTGCAAAGTTGTGTGGATTTATTTGATCAAAGTTACAATCAAAAACAGTAATACTGTGAAATATTATTATAATTAAAAATATCTGTTTTCTATTTTATGTTTTTAAATTTTTTTATATATTTTAAATAAATTCATGCATCTTTGCTGAATAAAAGTAGAATTTTTTTTTTAAATTGATGCCAAACTTTTGAATCATACTTTTTACATTGAATCGTACTTTGTATTTTTACATTTATACCTTGAACACTTGAACATTAATTAATATTTTATAAATATTGCTTAATTATTATCAGTGTTGAGGAAAGTTACTTTTAAAAGCAATGCATTACAATATTGCTCCCTAAAAAGTAACTAATTGCGTGGTTTTGTACTCCTTATGGAAAGTAATTTAATGTTACTTTTGTGTTATTTTTTCTTACCTGGGCTGGTCTTGCTTGTTTGCTTTTAATAGCAAAAAAAAAAAGGTAAAGTCCCTTTTATACCAAAAGTGAAATGAATAAGCCTCAGGCTGAATGAAATGCAAATTCACACCGGTACAGTATAGAGGGCGCCGCTCAATCAAACCTTTCAGCTGTGCTGCCATTCTGGATTGAAGAAGAATAGGACTCAGTTTTACTTATTAGTATGCTATGGTTTAATTATCATTGAAAGTCAGCAGCAAAGACATTGGCTGTTTCTCAATTCCAAGAACGCAGAGAACGGACTTGTGCTCTCGTGGAGTCTGGTCTTGCCAAGCGACCTTGAAAGAACGAACTCGGAAGGATGCGAGGACACAGAAATCATCATTTGAGAACTAAGATGTTCTGCGATTTTGTTGCTCAACTGACCGTCCCAGCATAATATAAGTAGCGGCTAATACACAATAAATGCAACATAACATCACAAACAAATGTCATAACCTATTAAAAGATTTCTTTCATATTATTATAGACATTGTTTTCATATAATTTTATATCTTTTTATTTTACTGTGTGTATTTATGAAAATGAGTAGACTTTGTGTTACATGCTTTGTCAATGTTAAGATTCTTTTTTATATTCCAATAAAAATACTGCAGGCTTTCTTCAGGTTATCACTTTATTAAGCAAAACAAATGGACAAACCTTTACTTTCATGAGCTGTCACATATATGCAAGCTTGTAGCGGGAATCTCATAAGTGAGAACGAGAACTTTAAGTCTTGCAGGCTTCCGTACGTCGACCAATCCACTTCTGGGATTTTTACCGGTTCAATTCTCTTAAGTCTGCATTCGATGCATCCTCGATATCAAGAACACATCCGGGTACTTTCATGCGTCCTCTGTTCTTGCGTTCTTGAGTATAGGAATTGAAATTCGATGGTTGATGATTACGTAGAGCAAGAACACAAGGACGCAAGATCGCTTAAGTACACATATTGAGAAATAGTCATTGGTTAATAAAGTGACATTAAATACATAAAGCATATTTGTGTTATTTAACTAATTTAAATATTGCAGGTTTGCGTAATATTCTGAGTTTGCATTACACTGTTCCCTTTCGAAAGGAAACTCGCACTGCATCCTGAGACACTTTGGGGAATGCCTCCGCGTGACTGGTACCTGAAGCAACTGTAAAATCATGGCAATCCTATTGGCCAGTGACTGCCTATGATGTAATTCTAGTGTGACCAGGAAGTATATAAGGTGCGCCTAGAGAACATGTCATCCTCTTTTCATCTTCAGGGACTGTTTGTTTGAAGCGTGCTGTTCAAATCTACATAAAAATGGCTTGTTAAAGCAAAGGTTTCAAGCTGTATGCATGACCCGTGTCATAAATATTTGACACTCGATAACACACATGACTGTGCGTTCTTTGTTAGAGCATGCATGCTCAGTTCTTGAGGGAGCTGTTGGTGTGCACTGTGAGCGTTTCCTGCTGAGGAAGCTTCACTCTGTTGTCTCTCTTCTCGAGGGAAGAGGGACAGGCTTCTGTGCCCGGTGGCTTGGGTTCCACTCACGCTGAGGCGAAGAGGAGACTGAGATCATAGGGCTCACAGAGGGAGCTCGCTGAAGAGTTTGAGAGACGTGTTAATCTTTCACAGGGTTCAGTAGCTGATGAGAGTGTTTTGCTGAGTGAGGATGTGTTGTCTCTTGCATCCTCAGGATCAGCAGACGGTGCTCTGCTGGCATCATGCAGAAAAAAGCAAGAGATGGCTGCTGAGGGTGAAGAACGCAAGACATCTGAGCCCTCGCAGCCGCTCTGCCTCATGTACGGTGAGTTATTTGGTGTTATGGAGCACGCTTCACGCAGCCTTTAGCTGTCATTAAAGTGCGTTAATGTAGAGACTGCCCATGTACGATTGGAAAACACCTTATATGGCAGGACCCTTATATATCAGGCCTGAGGCTGGGCCGATGATGAGTTTGTTCCATTATTGGAACCCTTCTGTGGGTCTGGCGCCGGCTTGGTAAGTGAGAGCATTCTTTCAGGCTGTGAGAGTATGGCTGGCCCCATTTACATTAAGGCCTTCACTCTTTGGCCTCCACTCCATTATTAGGGAAGGTTATTGTGACACCCTTACTATGTGCCTCCTCTGAGAGTCATTTTGTGAGATCTTAATATGGGTAGCATTAAGAACGAATATCACCTGTTGTGAGTGGCTTGGCCTTCTCTCATTTGGACAGTCGTTTTGAAACCTAGGCCTCCACTCATCTGAGCTCCAGATATTTCATATTTCAAGTGTTTGGCCCTCTGTGGGCCACCTTGATAATCATTCTGTACTGAGTAAGTTGGCTTCCATTTGTTTAGAGGGTCTTTCTAAAAAGCTGAAGCCGCCGCTCTACTGAGCTCCAGGTAAGATCAAGATTTCAAGTGTATGGCCCTCTGTTGGCCTCCTTGATAAACTGCCCTAGGCTGAGTGGAGTGGTTTCTTCTCACTGAGAGTGTATAAGGCACTATGCGGAAGCCTTCCCTCCCCCAAGTTCCAGTTAGATCATGACTTCAAGCGCTCGGCCCTCTGTGGGCCGCCTTGGCAATCCACCCTGTGGTGAGTGAGCTGACTTCCTCTCATCTGAGAGTCACTACGTCGAAGTCGCCACTCCATTGAGCCCTTGATATAAGATGTCCTAAGTTTTGGCCTATCGTAAGGCCACCCTCACAATCACCCTGTGGTGAGTGTGTGGGCTTCCTCTCATTTAGAGAGTCATTATTTTGAAGCCACTGTTTCTCAGAGCTCCAGGTGTCGTTCCCCTGTAGTGAGTGAGTCAGCCTCCTCTTGCTTAGAGAGTTGTTAGGCTGAAACCTCTGCTCCTCTGAGCTCCAGGAAGGTCATGAATGAGCACTGTTAGGTTTCCTCTCATTTAGAGAGTGAAAAGCACTATGCTGGAGCCTCTGCTCTCTAAAGCTTTGGTTAGTAGCATTATCTAGCTTGTGGCCTTTTAGAGCATTAGCTCAAGTTCAAGCATTAGCCCAGAGCTCATACCCGTGATATTCTGGAGTAGTAGGCCCTATATAGAGGCCTCCTCGACAGTCTGGTTGCATGAGATGTGTACTCCCCTTGTTTAAGGGATAGAAAGTGATAAGCTGAGTCCATCACTTGTGTGGCAATGTGAATGAGTATTCCAAGCCTACATACCCCTGGTTGCTATCTCTGTTAGACTCTTTTCCAAGTAGTTGGCTCTCCTCGGGCCGCATTGTTGGCGATCCTCTGGGTTGAGCTACATTCCTAGCACTTCTAGCTAGTTTGAGTGTCCTGGCTCCCCAGAGTACACAGATTGAGTTCACATTGCAGGCTCCACTTGAGCCTCCCTGATTCTAGCTCCAGAGCTTGGTTGATACTCTACTCGGTTGAGGATCGTCCTTTAGAGAGCCTCACTCTCTGAGTTTCATCTGAAAGGTCAAGAGCCCCCTTGTCAGATCAGCTCCTGATAGAGCTGGAGGTACTCCTCTCATTAGGGACCCTATGTAGAATACCCAGCCTCCATAATGCTTTGAAAGAGAAGCACTCTGTAGGTCCAGGGTCGAGCAGAGTAACTTCCCTCAGTTGTAAGCGTTGGGAAGGTCTATGCTGAGTCCTGCTCCCCAGGATGTCCGTCTCTTTGTCCAGTGTGAGCTGGTTACTGCCTCTTCTGCAGTTTCTCTCATCTGGTTACCTCTCATGAGGAAAGTATGGTAAGAGGCTCTGTTTAGGAAACAGACAGGTTTTTGGCTAGACTAGGTCACAGGTCAGACCAGGTTATATTCCCTGGTGGCTCTGGGGGTTGACACAAGTGTACATGCCTTGTCATTACTCTAAACTATTTTTTTGTATTTGATTTGACACAATAAATGCACTTTCCTGCTCTAACGTAAATTAGTTTACTTGACTGGAAGTAAAAATGAGTGTTGTTGGTGTAATTCAAACTTTTGCTTCAAACCAAATTACTGTGTTTGCATTCCGTCCAAGCCACGTGACCCCTGACGTCATCAAGACTTGGTTTGAGAATTTTCTAATCGACGGCCATCTTGTTTTTCTGAAGACGCGTCTGACACAATTCCCTAAAATCGGTGAGTATTTCTACAAAGAAGTTTGATTTTATTGTTACTACATATAGTGTACATTTATATGATACTAAAGTCTGCGTTAACGGATAAATGCATGTTTTGTTGAGTATTCGTTTTGTTTTTTAAAGGCTGGTCGGAAACCTTAGAGCTTTACCGCTTAATATCAGTAAATGATGGATGCTCTGCTTCGGGTGAATTGCTTAAAATTATTGAAACTTTAGAGTGATTAAGAAGCACGGATAGATGAACATTAAGAAACAGGATGTGCTTGATGGTTTAAAAGCACATTAAGGCTCTAATCAGCATTCACAAAATGGCTTTTGAATGGTCAAATACACCAAATTACGTAAGAAAACACCCATCTTGCCAAGTATTCACAAACACAGTCGGAAGCGAATGTAAACAAGTTGGGAAAATCAGACGTGCATCATATTCATATTAATATTAGTATCTCATGATAGATCCGTGCATTCTGCTGTCGTCTGTCATTAATCAAACAACAGAGAGAAAATCTCTCACTGCTCTTGACTAACAGTTAAATAACTTTTTAGCTTTAAAAGGAGTTATTGTATGTTTAATTCATAAAGTAAATAGATGTTTTTTGTACATTGTTTGCATTTTAATGTCTGTCTTACATGTCTTTCACGAGTTCACACTTACAAATAAGTCAGATAAAATAAATGGTATACGTATTTGGCGTGCTGTCCAGGGAGAGGGCTCCGAGCTCGGTATTTGGCCCGAACACAGAGTACCAGATGGGGAGAGACGAATGATGATTCCAAAGCAATACATGCAAATATGAGGTTAGTTTCTTTAATATATTACAAAGTGCATGAGTAAAAAGTATGCTAAAAGTATTGATCTCAGACATTTGTATGTTATATGTTGTACTACAGATGATTATTATTGAAATAATGATTATTTTTTTTCTCATAATCTCTTAACCATGGCAGGAAAAACAAACAATTTAGAGAAGGTAAGTAATGAGCTCTACACCCCTGCTTGGCAGAAAAAGGATCTTGTAAAAGGAGACGTCTCCAAAAAATTTTAATTCTCTGATCATGTGCTCATTCTCATGCTGTCTCAGATGTATTTGACTTTCTTTCTTCAGATGTACACAAACTAAGATTTTTAGAAAAACATTCACTTTCTGTCATTCCATATAATGCAAGTGTATAGGACCATCAAAGTTGACACTTCAAAAACCCACACAATGTGAACAACGGTAACTCACATGACGTGAGTTGATGAATCAGTGTGTTCTGAACTGAAACGACAGGTGTGTGTAAGAAAAAAAGAATATTTTAAACTTTATAGTTTAAAACATTCACTTCCAGTCAATGGTTATACACAGGTTAATGAGATCATCGTGAAGCGTGACACAAGTGCATTCTGAAACTCACACGAGAAGTGATGCGGAAAAAGAGGAGTGGCATTCGTGTGAGTTTCACAATTCACTTATCTCACGCTTCACAATGTGCTGACATTTACATCAAACATGAACTCATGAATGTGTGTATGATGGCCAGAAATCATTTATATTGTAAATTTTTTTTAAATATTTGTATTTCTTACAGCTATTGTTTCACTTTAGAAGTATTGATTCATCAACTGTGGTTGTATGGATTACTGTTGTGTTCACTTTGTGTGGTTTTTGAAGCATCAACTTTAAGGTGCCAATCCACTTGCATTATATGGACTCACAGAGATGGATTATTTGGTAACACTTTACAAGAAGGTTTCATTTGTTAAAGATAAGTTAACTACATTAATTAACATGAACTAGCAATGAACAATACTTCTACAACATTTATTGTAATTGTATGCATTGTGTATTGTTTGCATCAGTGAAAATGCTAAATTGGACTGCATAATAATGCATTGTGTGTGTTTTCGCTCTCACCTAGAGCCTCGAGGTGAATTAAAAAAGGGAGTGTCTGCTGAAATGCCTTTTTGTGTACCTTGGGGAAGATGTGGACAAACTTATCAAGGAGTATCTGATAAGTAGTTTTGCATTAATCACTTAAGCTTTAAACAAGTTGAAATCACATTTTTTAACCTTTAAGCTTATAAACATGGTCTCAGGTCATATAAAAATACTCGTACATATAAGTACATTTGCCTAAATCTCATACATCTGTCCATGCATCATTGTACCCACATTATGCTGGTACTCCTTAAAGGGTCATGAATCCCCCTGTTTTAGCCTGGTCGTTCACACCTCTGAGCTGGAAAAACTTTGTAAAAATGGGCGTGTAAAACTCTGGAAAAGTGGGAGTGTAGNGGGGGGGGGGGGGGAGAACAACCAATGAAACACAGACCTACAACACACTCATTATACAGAATGATGAATATTAATATATGAGCACGGAGAAAATGACAACAAACTCCCGAGCACAAGGGAGAAATGCAAAAGAATATTTAAAAGGGCTAATAATACTTTCATTACGTTTATGAGCACTACAGTCTCATGATAAACGACACATGGTTTAACAGAAAGATTAAAGACATAGTTTAATTTTTGTCCATTCTTTAAGTCTTTTGTTCATCAGAATAATCTTGTCATTGCGTTCAGATACACATATCAGTGTCCAGTTTGCACATATAATTCATTTGAAGAAGACTTGATGAAATATGTGTGCACACACCGTGCTGGTTCATGTTTGGTGCAGGAGAATGTGTTAAATATGTCTATAAGAACTTTAAACACGGATACTTTATTCTGTATATGAGCTATAATCCACGTAGCTAGTGTTGTTAAACTCCGCGCTGAAACCGATCATTTGCGTGTTCCACGTGTATATCATAAAAATCATATTTTTCATGTGTTCGTATTCAAACTCCAGTTCTGACCGCATCGCAGACAAAATACAAACAACACTCATGTGCTTGCTGTGTTGGGGGAAACATACACATGGCTCGCGTGTCGAAACACAGAGGTGAATGAACAGCACTTTTGTGACATTTGAATTCTCCACTGTAATGCGATCACATGCGAACATATTTTTCATTTGTGCTGGTAGATTACAGCAAAACAATCCACATGCACCCAAACTTCTGCTCTGGTTGCATCGCAGGAAAACACATTTTTGTGTTGTAGCACTGAGGAAACGAGCACCGACCCATGTCTCTGAATGACAACAGAGAGAGAGGCAAGAGAAGTGATACTTCCTCATGCATAATACCGCAATAATAATCTTATGCATACTACAGTGATTGGATTAAATGAGCTTTAAGTCATGAATAAATGTAAAAACTGTTGACGTCAGCATGTTCGACCAACCCATACTTGGAGCCAACCAGCACTCCGGATCTTGCCGGTAGTACACGATGACGCCAGATTTTGTGACGTTGCTCCGACTTTGCTTTTCAAACCGGAAGACAGAAATCGCTCTGAAAAATGCAAATATAACTCATTTCAAATTATAAATAAAATTAATTATTACCTTTAGTCTTTTCAATGATGTGCAGCCTATACATATCTGCTCACAGCTCAAATGTGTTCTGGGGTTTCATGACCCTTTAATGCTTCCATTGTCCCAGCAAGTAACACATGCATGTAGCCTGGGTTGGGCTAGCTGGGACCATCCAGGGTTAATATCACTCTGAAGCTATAACAATCAAAGTGATTTGAACTGCCTTTATTGAGAAAATACTTTCTTTGAAATGTCATCAGTCACAGTGAACTTGTCAGCATTGTGGTCCATCAGGGGGCATGTGTTGTCTGCACATGGGAAACATTTTCCCTTAGAAGGAGGATCCAAAATGGAAGCTCAGGGCTCTAGACTGCGACCGAAATGGTCGCAAATGCGATCTTTTTTTTTTTTTTTTTTTTNTTAATGTGCGATCTAAAATTTCATGGTCGCATTGGTGCGAGTGCATAATGTTCCGGTTGTTTTGGTACCTGGCTGGCAAATGTACTCTGTCAACCCTTTGATGCATACGATCACACTGATGTGATCAGTCTTGGCTGGTCCCTGGAGCATCCGATCACACCGGTGTGATTAGAACATTCAGTGCATCACGTGATCAACTGATTTTTTCAAGATGGCGCTGATTTTTTCAAGATGGCGCCGCGCATGGCAGCCACAGTGCTTAACTTTTCAGTGTTTGTTCTGTTTTTGTTAGTTTTTCCTGTTTTTTTGTTTTTCAAACACCATCAGTTTTACCAGGGATGAACTGCTGAACATTCGGCAGTACACACCACAAAATCTTTTACCGGATTTTGATTATTCAGACGTTTTGTTGAATGTTGTAGTCGGCGGAGCGGCAGCGCTGTTTAGACGCTTCAGGACGCGCAGACGGGGAAAGCGCGCCAGCGCCCTCGTGAAGCTCAGACAGTGCGGATTAAGAACGCCGCTGCCTAGCATCCATCTGGCGAATCTCCGCTCTCTGCCCAACAAAACGGACAAACTCCTTCTTCTCCCCCGGACAAATAAGGATTTTTCGAACTCGGCTGCTCTGTGCTTCACGGAAACCTGGCTGAACGACGCCATTCCGGACAGCGTGTTAAGTCTGCCGGGCTTTCAGCTGTTTAGATCAGATCGCGACGCAGAATCAACGGGGAAATCACGCGGCGGCGGGACGTGCTTTTACATCAACGAAAGGTGGTGTTCAGATGTAACTGTGTTAAAGAAGATGTGCTGTCCCGATCTTGAAACACTCTTCATTAACTGCAAACCGTTCTATTCGCCGCGGGAGTTTTGCTCGTTCATTCTGGTGAGCGTCTACATTCCTCCGCAAGCGCACGTGAGCTCAGCTTTACAGTTACTCGCTGATATGATCACAGAGAGCGAGCAACAACACCCGGACTCTGTTCTAATCATTCTCGGGGACTTTAATAAAGCCGTTCTCTCACGTGAACTTCCAAAATACAGACAGCATGTTACTTGTCCCACCAGAGACAGTAATACACTGGATCACTGTTACACAGCAATAAAGGATGCATATCACGCTGTCCCACGGGCAGCTTTGGGGCTCTCTGATCACTGTTTAGTTCATCTCATACCGACCTACAGGCAGAAACTGAAATCAGCTAAACCTGTAGCAAGCATCTGGACAGACCAGGGACTTATGTGAGGATCCTGTTTGTGGACTTCAGCTCTGCTTTTAACACCATCATCTACTTTTGGAGTATGGAGTATTTTGAGTCTCTTTCACACTGGTAAGAAAAAAACTGCGGTGGTATCGCCGGCGATACCTTTAGACCTCAGAGTGTTAAGTATCTGCTGGACTTTGCAAGTCATTATATATATATTTTTATAACTAGACCTTTTGAGATTTGATTGGAATATTTTTTTTGTGTATATATTTTTATATAGGCACTGATTTTATCAAAATAACTTTGTAATAAAAATGTCTTGTCTTTGTCTTTTATTAGGTTGTTCAGAAGTATGAAGCTAAAACAGATCCTGAGAGGTGTACAATGGCAGTGTTTGTCATCAAGGAAGATGAGGATCCTCTCCAGCCACCACATCACATTGGGATTGTTTTTTTCCCCTCAAGTGCTGATGTGTGAAACGCATACCGGCTAGCCTAACTGGCAGCAAAATTCATTTGAGACTTTTATTTATTTTTGTTTTTGTTTCTTTTTTTGACAACAGAGAAGGTGATGTATATTTTAAAAAGACAATGACATCACAATAAGCATTAAGGCCTTTTGAAGAGAATATTCCTGTCTTTATGTATACTAAGTGAACTACATTAAGCATTTACTGACAAATGTTTTATTTTTTAAGGGAATATTTTATTTTATATTAAAGCATATTTAGCTTTTGTTCATGGTAACAGTTGTAGCAGAGCAAAAAATATTATTATATTGACCTGCATTAAATAAAGCTTTGTCTTGACTAAAGAAAATAAATTGGTTAAGGTATTATTAAAAATATACTTTGTACTGAATCAGAAATTTAACTTGAGTAAACTTAATAAAATTGCTTGTAACAAAATTACAGCAATTTGTTTAGTTCAGTCCAAAGTAAAAAAAAAAATTGCTTGTAACAAAATTAAAGCAATTTATTTAGTTTAGTCTAAAGTAAAAATTATACTTTGATGTTATAGTAAAAAGTTTTTTTTTTCAAAGTAAAAAAAAATTATTCAGTCTCTATAAAAAACAACATTTTTACTTTGGGCAGAAGAACTATTTTGATTTATATTAAATACAATTTTAAAGTTTCAACCAAATCAAAAATATAGTTTGAGAAAAACTACTAAAATTAGCTGTAACAAAGTACAGTAATTTTTTTAGGTTGGTCCAAAGTATCATTTTTTTCAGTGCATAATGTCCCCCTAAAAGTGACTGACCAGGGCTCCTTTCAGGCCCTGACCATATTAAAGGAACCCCTTTCCAGTGAAGATGCTGGTTCCAAGTCCTTCTGGTACTTTACAAAGGCACTTTCTCATTGAGGTGTGTAGCTCGGGCAGTGGTTATAGGGAATTCTGTCACTAACAGCCTGGTGTGTCACCAGAAGGGGGAGTGGTTCTGGCATTTCAGTTGGAACTGTCATTGTGCTTAGTCACAGCCATTTATCAGCATGCACTCCCCTCAGCATGACACCGTGGGTATTTCATTCCCCAAAATGTCTCAGGACACAGTGCGCTTTCCAAAGGAAACGTCTCAGGTTACGACTGTAACCCTGGTTCCCTGAGAACAGGGAGCACTGCGTCTTGTAGCCATGCCTCCGGGCTGCCTGTTCAAGTTCCTTCAGATGAAGAATTGGATGACATGTTCTCTAGGAGCTCCTTATACTGCCTGGTTGCACTAGTATGATGTCAAAGGCTGTCACTGGCCAATAGGATTGCCTTGATTTTACAGTTGCTTCAGGTACCGGTCATGCGGAGGTGTTCCCCAAAGCATCTCAGAATGCAGTGTCCCATTCCCTGTCAGAGAACCAGGGTTACAGTCATAACCCGAAATGTTTTTATTTATTTTAAGGAATAATGAATCTGTTTTGTGCAAGTGAGATGATGCTAACATTTAGTCTACAATAGAACTACAATAACCAACATGTTCACACAGCAAACACTTGCCTCTACACTTACTCCTAATTTCTCTCAACACGGGGACAGGAGAGGTGTCAGTCAATTAATGGGAAAACAAAGTAACTGGAAAGTATTTATTTAAAAAGAAAAAAAAGCAACAGATATTTTGTACATTTAAAAGCAATGAGTTACTTTACTTGTTATTTGAAACTAGTAATCTGATTGCGTAACTTACGTTACTTGTAATGTGTTACCCCCAACACTGCTTATTATTGTTATTATTATTATTTTATTTGTTTCAAGGTATTACATGTGATCTCAACATGGCACTGACACATTCTATGTTGAATAAAAGCTTTTTATTATTATTCACTGGTATAACTGAAGTTTTAATCATTTTAAACATTTGTCAAAAGTGCAAACAATTTTTTAAAAGCAAATCCTTTTAATGGGGAAAATAATAATATAATTTTTTTTCTAAGTAAACTTTTTTTCTGTATCTCTGTCATTTGAATTTGATATGATGATCTGAGGTTCAGTCAGGAGGGAAAATCCAGACACATGTCATCCCGTTCAAAACGTTCGGAGCGGAACAGAAGCAGGGATTAGGATAGCTCTGGGAAGAGACCAGCCTCAGGGGCTGGAAAAACACAGCATGGAAAATAGTCTGTTTGCTGTTTACTCTTAATACCACAATGTGCGGTTGAATTAAGATATTTGGTAACACTTTCGTATGGGGAACACATATTCACTATTAACTATGACTTTTGCCTCAAAAACTCTTAATTTACTGCTAATTAAAAGTTAGTAAAGTAGTTGTTATAGCGTTGAAGTTTAAGTATGGGGTAGGATTTAGGGTTGTGTAGAATATATTCATGCAGAATAAGGCATTAAAGACCCCCTGTGGTGAAAATCAAGTTTTTTAAGTTGTTTATATGTCTATGTAGTGTTTTTAATATGCTTTAAGACAAACCATGTGCAAATTCATAAGTCAGCACCATTGCTGAGTATTTTATGTTTGAAACTGCAGGAAACCAAAAACCCGCAGTTTGAAATCATGGGTGTTTGTGACGTCACAGACTACCTTGTAACCTTGGTAGTCTGCTTTCCTGTAGCTCAGTGGTTAGAGCATGGCACTAGCAATGCCAAGGTCATGGGTTCGATCCCAGGGATTGCACATACTCGAATACAAATGTATAGGATAATGCAATGTAAGTCGCTTTGGATAAAAGCGTCTGCCAAATGCATAAATGTAAATGTAACCAATCACAACAATGTGCCGGCGGGCTTTAGCATATCATTAACTATGACTGCTCTGAAGCAGGAAAGTCTCGAGAGAATCCAGGTTATCCCGGTATATTTTCTGTTGATATGAAAAATTGTGTAGATTTAGCAATATAGCGAGTCTATTACGATGTTATGATGAACTATAAGCCTTTCTCCACTGACGTTCTGAGTTGTTCAAAGTGTTTGTAAGGATACTGATTGTTAGAAGGCAGCTGTCTTACTCTCAGATGAAGAACAGGAACATGGTTTATGTAACATTAACAACACATTATTAGCTGTTTGATAACGTAGTCAAGCAAAAGGCTAATCATATTAATTCATATTAATGAATGACAGAACCGTCGCAAGGGCTGTGCCAAGTGTACGAGCGCATAGGGGCTCGCGCTAAGTAAAGTGACAGCTGACTTGAAGTTAAGCCAATAAAGTTCATGTTTTTGTCCTTCAAAATATTTTAATACTATAAAACATAGCTAAAACAATATTGTTTTGAGTGTGTGCGTGTGACCGTGATTCGTGTGCATTTTCAGTCAGTCCTCGCACGTGAAGTTCTGAGAGAGCTATTCAGTCCATTATAAATTTTAGCCTACCTGATAAGTTCAAATACATTCGATGGAAGTCCACGCTTATTCAAGGATGTGCATTTGTTTCATGTACGGAGAAGGCACGGGTGCCTGCATGATTTCATCTGAATGTTTTTTTAAATCTGAAAACAAAAAGCAACGAAATTGTCAAACATCCATTGTTCACAGAGGGAGTGGAGGCGGGGCTAATTTGCATATTCGTTGATCCGGGTATATTAAATGAGACAAGGGTGTACAAGCTATTTTAAGGCATGAAGAAATTTTTTTCACTTGAATTTTTTTAAAATATGCCATTTTGGTGATCAATGATGAGTTATAAAAGGAAAAAATAATTTACTACAGGGGGACTTTAATATGTGCTTTATAGTACTAATAAGCAGCCAATATGAAAGCTACTGTAATAAGCAACTAGTTAAAAGTGAGAATTGTTCTCCATACTAAAGTTTTACCAGATAATTTATTGCAGTGGTTCACAATTGGTGGGTCGCAACCAAAAATGACTCAGTGTAAAATCTGGGTCCTAAAACAAAACCAGTTAAATCCCACTGCTTTATTTTACACTGTTTTAGGAACTACAGTTGTATCTCTGTTTCTGATCACTGTGGCAATGTTGGTGAAGTTGGCAGAAATATTGCTCTGAATATTGCTTTCTCAACACATTTATAGTCAGTCATATTTCTGGCAGTGACGTCTGGCAGTTCTCTGTCGGGCCTGTTATTAAAAGACTTTTCCAATACCTTCCTGAGATGAATAGAAACCAAGCACAAACTTTCCATTCTATCTAGCTGACCGGGCAGGCCTGTACCCAGGGAAAAAGTTCTCAGAGATGTGAGAGTGAGTGAGTGAGGGAGGGAATGTTTATGTATATCCGTCTGCATTTTTATGTGTGTTGGAGAGGTCTGGAAAAGACCAAGTGCTTTTGATCATGGCAGGTATCATCTTATGTGTGACAGAAACTCGTGATGAAAACTTTTGAAGAAAATAGAAGACGTCAGAATGGGAGAGATATAGAGAGAAAAAGAAATGAGTGAGTGTAAGAGAGAGATAGAGACAAAACAAAGTACATGCAAAAAAAAAAACACGATCAACATTAACTAAATTACCTATATGGACTATGACGAAAGACAATACTGAGTGGAAAAAGAACTCCTAGCATGATTTAACATAAGTAGGGAGAGTATTAAACTATACATAGATTTCATCATTTAAGTATGGCTAAAAAACATGAATTAACTTAACATAGCATACATTAACTTAACTTAACAACACCTTTTTACTATGCATACCCTGGTGAAAAAGAAGTGTTTAATTGCATTGAATGTGCCCTTGTAGTATTCTTCAAATCTTAGAAGCACACATTAAAAAAGTACTTGAAAATAATATAATATTAATGAAATAAAAAAGACACTTAAGACACTTAAAGAGAGTCCACTTTCACTTTCTTAACACTAAAGCACACTTTTAAAAAGTGCACTTTGCAAAAATGTTGAATTAAAAAGTTTTACTTTAAAATACATTTTAAATCATTGTTTTAATAATCTTCTGTCATTTTTTAAGGAAGTACACTTATTTTGATGCGTTGACTAACATCCTAATGCACATGTCAAGAATGTGAGTTAACATTTTATTTTACAATGTCCTTGTTACATGTAGTTACTATATTAATAACAAATTATGCATAATTGCATGCAACTAACCCCAAACCACACCCAAATCCTAACCCTTACCCTATAGTATACACCTGTAGTTTTTATTATTTAGCACAAATGTATAATTTACAGTGACCAGAACACCTTAAAATAAAGTGCAACCAAATGTGATTACATTATGTAGTAACATCATAATTACATATATTAAATGTAATCATATATACATTTCAGTATATTAGTTTACCACAAATGCTTGTCAGTACATTTGGCAGTACTTTAACCATATTTCAAAGACAAGTAATTAAGAAATGTAATAAAAATACTTAGGTCCTTCTTAAGTGGGTCAAAAATGTTCAACTAATTGCACTTAATATAAATTGAAACTATAATACATTTAAATTTATTTGCAATTAAGTGTCTTAAGACACTACATTCAGTTTGCACATAAGTATATTCATTTAAATGGTTAGTTCTCCCAAAAATGAAAATTCTGTCATTCACCCTAATGTCTTTCCAAACCCATAAGACTTTTGTTCATCTTCAGAACACAAATGAAGATATTTCTGTCCCTCCATTGACAGCCTACGCAACTATCACTATTCAAACAAAGCACTTGCTTCTCTTCATAAAATTGAGGTTAAACCACTGGAGTCACATGGATTACTTGTATGATGTCTTTACAACCTTTCTAGGCTTTGAAAGTGGTAGTTGCATAGGCTGTCAATGGAGGGCCACAAAGCACTCGGATTTCATTAAAAAATCTTCATTTGTGTTCCAGAGATGAATAAAAGACTTACGGGTTTGGAATGACATGAGGGTAAGTAATTAATGATTTTAATTAATGATTTTTGGGTGAACTAACCCTTTAATGCATAATCCACAATAAGTAGCCTACACTTTTTAAAAGAATGTGAAAATGTACTTCTTTTTCACAAGATTAACCTATACATATAAGATTTTCAATATAATCGTTCTCACCCTAAGAGAATAGTTGAGTCCTCAACACATCTACAACTATGAGGAATGACACTGTCAGAGTGATTCTTTTTCAGCTTTTGACTGATAAAACATGGAGAGCCAATCAAAAATTCTGTCATCAAAATATCTTCTTTTGTGGAAGTCATACAGGTTTGGAATGACATGAGGGGGAGTGAATGATGACAGCATTTCATTTTTGGGCAAACTATCCCATTAAGTGAAAGAAAAAGCACTGTATAAATGACATCAACCAGCTGGCAGTCCCTCATTCACACATTTCCCCTAGTGTGACTCATTTGGATGAGGCAAGTCTCTTTCTGCCGTATCTGAGGACTCACCTCTAATGTGGTTAAGACTATCTTTGTGACTGAGGAGAAGTAGGCATCCCACAGAAACTGTGTCTGCTGCCGCAGTGCCAGGATTCTGTCAGAACCCACAGACCTGGTGATAGATGGAACCTGGAAGAGTGAGACAGAGCAAGATCTGCTGTCAGATGTACTGTGTGTTTGTGTATTCAAGGATGCTTTAGTGGTTAGCCTAACTTTTGGGCTGTCTCTAATTCTTCACAAAGTATGAATAAGATTTGCAGTGATTAACAACTAAAATTCTACTCTCACACACAAAACTATTGTATACCACCAGAGAGCACTTCAAATACAACACAATGTCGTTTGGGCTACTTTAATACTGCTTTATGCCATTTTTTTTTATTAAAAAAAAAAAAAAATTATTATGATTACACAAATAGACTCTGCCTTTTACATTTTTCTTCCTTGTATATATTTTTAAAAAATGGTTAAGGATAGAGTTAAGAGAGGGATTAGCTACTCAGAACTAAAGAAACAAAACAAACAAACAAAAAAACAACAACATTATATTAATTACAATTATTTTATTTTATTGACAGCCTGTATACTTTTTAACAGTATAAGGAATTTATTATTTGAAGGTTTACAAATATAGCATTAATTCAGATAGAAAAATATCAAATTAAAACAAAGTAAATATTCTCCAAATAATAATTTGCTTTGGTCTTAGTACAGTGACCAAATAAATGACTGTTATTTAATTATAGAAAAGGTTTTCTTTGTAA
>RJVU01038599.1:584126-615279 GCA_003731715.1 Anabarilius grahami | reverse complement strand
AAAAAACCAAAAATAAAAAAAAAAAAAAAAAAAAATCTGACATTTTAAAAATTAATTGTCATGCAAAATATAAAGATATCAGTTGTCTCTGCAAATAAAGGCTAATTTTTTTTTCTATGTTTTAGGGCAAATAGTGAATTGGCTTGATTAAGAGCTCAGGGTAAAAACTGTGATATCATTTCCCCCCTAAATAACACTTAAGGCTCTTAAAACGGCTTGGGATTCATGGCTCCAATTGTTCCTCATGTGAATTTCAGCAGCATTTAATTAAAGCTCCCAGTGCAGTGAGTGGTCACTTTAGAAGTGGAACAATGCAGGTCTGCTGTTTCAGTCTGCTGTTAAAGGAACACTCCACTTTTTTTTGAAAATGGGCTCATTTTCCAACTCTCCTAGAGTTAAACAGTTGAGTTTTACCATTTTCGAATCCATTCAGCCGATCTCCGGGTCTGGCGGTACCACTTTTAGCATAGCTTAGCATAGTTCATTGAATCTGATTAGACCGTTAGCATCGCGCTCAAAAATGACCAAAGAGTTTCGATATTTTTCCTATTTAAAACTTGAATCTTCTGTAGTTACATCATGTACTAAGACCGACGGAAAATGAAAGGTTGCGATTTTCTAGGCCGATATGGTTAGGAACTATACCCTCATTCCGGCATAATAATCAAGCAACTTTGCTGCCGTACCATGGGTGCAGCAGGCGCAATGATATTACGCAGCAGCTGTGACCCCCTGTTTGCACAGGGAGCGTGCCTTGCAACCATGGAGACATTTGTGAGAGACGCTGTGTAATATCATTGCGCCTGCTGCACCCATGGTACAGCAGCAAAGTTTGATTATTACGCCGGAATGAAAACTAAAACTCAACTGTTTAACTCTAGGAGTAGTAGGAGAGTTGGAAAATGAGCCTATTTTCAAAAAAAGTGGAGTGTTCCTTTAAGAGGAATGATGGAGGATTTTGAATGGATAGTTATATAGCAGTATGTTCTCATTATGATCACATTATTATGAAGAAGACTATGACGATGTGTTTGTTGATTGTCTTGAGGGGATTGTGTGTGTGTACCTGCAGCAATAATCTCTCATCTCCAATGATGGCGGCTTTACTCCAGTCAATGACCTCTGAGAAGGGCAGCTCCCATCCGTTACTCAGCAGCACAGGAATACAGGCCGCCTGTGGAACACACACACACACACACACACACACATATCAAATCCTCACCCCTCTACACAACTGCCACCAACAACTGTACAACACTTTCACAGTGTTCATTTCAATCGATGAACTGTTGTCAAAATGTACACTGACACCTTGAAACAATGTCATTTTCTCTGTGGACTTTTATGATTTGCCAATAGCTACTAGATTCAAAAATGTTCAGACATTGTTAAAGGATCATCAAAAAAAATAAAAATGTTTTCTCTGTAACATTTTGTACTACATATTAGGGGCACTTAACTATAATACATATAATACAACTAATAATACGTAGTATCTGTTCATTTTATCTAATGGACCTGAGCTATATATGTTTATTCGTCATGGTTTTCTTGTACCACAGCAATCATAAATTAGTTTTTAATTAGATTTTATTCTGTTATTGAAATTTAAAATGTGCCAGCTTCTAAAAGGGTTCAAAAAAACAAAATATATGTTCTCTTGTTGCTTTATATGTGACCCTGGACCACAGTCATAAGGGTCCATTTTTATTTATGCATCATAAATAAGCTGAATAAATAAGATTTCCATTGATATATGGTTTGTTAGGATAGAACAATATTTGGCTGAGATACACCTATTTGAAAATCTGAAATCTGAGGGCGCAACAAAAATCCAAATATTGAGAAAATCGCCTTTAAAGTTGTCCAAATAAAGTCCTTAGCAATGCATATCCACTCACAAAAATACATTTTTGATATATTTACAGTAGTAATATCTTTATGGAACATGATCTTTACTTAATATCCTAATGATTTTTGGAAAAATCATTATAAATAAAAGAAAAATCGATAATTTTGACCCATACAATGTATTGTTGGCTATTTCTACAAATATACATGTGAGACTTATGACTAGTTTTGTGGTCCAGGGTCACATATGTCAGTCATATGATCTCTTCCTGTCAAAGTGGGTGGTTCTTTTTCAGAATAAGCTGCAAAATGAACCAGACCTGCTGATGTCCAATAGTGACAGAATCTCAAAGCAACCTGTGCTGAAATCTATAAGTGACTGACGAACTGACATGATCACAAGAACCTTGTTTAAATTAATCCCAAACCAGACAGTTTTAATCCGAGGAACCAGAAACAGTACATTGTTTGACGACTTTCCATATATCTTATCATTAGTTATATGCCTGGAATAATAATTGGTGTTTAGGAGTAGTGGTGTGTTACCTAATTCCATTTTATTCAGATTAATTGGACAAAGTTTCTGAATACAGAACAGGTGTAGGTGTTGTGTTAATGTGGACAGTCATGTTTTCATCTGTCTGACATTAGAAAGTAGATTTTTTTTTCTGAACATACAGTATGTTTTCATATTATTCTGAACTCTTTTATTTGAAAAGATAAATGAAAATTCAAAGAAAACATGTTCACCAGGTGTACAAAAGTACACCTGGAAAAAAAAAAAAATCAGTCACACATGAAGGACAAGGGCATGTTTGTAGTACTTTTTAGAGGGGAAAAAACTATTACTGCTCAACATTGAAAAGCCTTATCCAAATAAACTTACAAACACAAAAATCAGTTTAAAAAATGTTAATATGCAGCAGAGGAGATGGGGAGCTTTATTTTTCCGATGTTAAAAATCAGCATTAGCTATGCCATATAATGATACCTCTGGAGCAATAACATGCCTTTGATCCAGCTCAAAAATACTGTTTCCAAGTAACAGGAATGGCATGTGCAATATACAGAGGCCTTTAATAAATAAATAAATAGCTTCCATAAATAAAATGTTATTGTGTTTCAATATTTTTTATACATTTATAGTACACTAATGTAATGGTCAGTTTAATAACACTGTTATTAAAGGCTAAACAGCTGCCTTTATGCAGCTATGAATGTTCAGTTGGACACAAGGTTATTATTATTAACAACAATAATCCAAGCAGTGATTTTTTTTTTTTTACTTGTTAGGGCACAATGTAGGGCACAATGTACAGTGCAATGAGTAAAACTGAAATCGTCAACACCACAATAATAACCAACAAGCAGCATGGTGATTACAGCAAATTAAATCGCAGGTCTCGCTGCTAAAATTATGCCCTGTTTTGATGATCGAAATCCCTCAAACAAAACACTTAAATATATTTCCATGATTATAAGCTATGAATTGTGAATTTACTTGTCAGCAAGTAATATTTTAAATGTGTTGCTGTTGAGCGTTTGACAAATAAAACTTTGAACTTAAAGTACATTTACACAACAACAGTACTAAAAACAGAAACGTTTGCCTTTTTGTATGTACAGAGGACACTGAGACAATAACGATATTGTTTTCAAAAACTTGCACTTTGAAACCTGTTTTCAAAAGTTTGTGTTTTCAGGCCCCCAAAAGGTTTTTCGTTTTTAGTTGAAAACAGTGTTGTGTAAACGGCCCCTTATAATATCTAGTTCAGTCATGAAACTCTAAATGATGCAGGCTGTTAAGTCATTCACATGCAATCTGCAATTGCATAATTTACTACATTTAAATAGTCTGGTTCAGTGTTTGCTGTAAGCTAGTTCTGCAGTGAATCAAAGTTCCTCTGAAACCCTCCACCTCCCCCAGGTCCACCTGCCTAGATCTGCTACGGCAGTGGTTCTCAACCACGTTCCTGAAACTATTGTAGAAATGAGTGATTTTGTATGAATTTTTACAATTAGATTTTTCAACCAACCTCAGTGGGGCGTGTGCAGATCATACAGAAACTAACGAATGAGGTTGTATTGTTTGTTCTCATAGGCAGTTGGAACAATTTGTGAAAAGTGAAACTATACTGACATTAAATAAACAACTAAAAAATAGCACAGATCCTAACTAAACAAAAACTGTTTATACACCAATAAAATGATAGATTTGTACAATTGGTCTTCAGGGAGGCAAGTAGTCTGTAGGTTTAGGTTTGAGTGAGACGGTCTTTAAATTCAAGACTGCACCTGACCGTCCAGCATTCAAAGGTGACAGTCATATGGAAGACTTAAGGAGGTTTGTGCCAGATATCAGGAGTGAGGCAGAAACCACAGCTTTGGTAATCCCACCTGACCTTTCACACAGACGCCTTCCATCACACACACATGCCTTCTCTCCCTCCATGTTTTTTTTTTTTTTTTTTTAAATGGAGATGGTTGACAACAGAAGGACTGCCCCACATGCACCAGCATCTAAAAGCCTTTTGATGTCTCTTTTCAAAGTGCTCCCATCAGAGAGCACAACACAGGGAGCCACTGCCTCACTCAACTGCTGGAGAGATGTGAAAAATACTGAGGAAATTCAAACACTCTGTGTTTACTTCCCATATCTGACTGACAAATATTGGTTTTGACAAGCTAAAGATGGGACTGAAAAGCATCTTCTCTTGCAGGATACATTATAGACACTTTTGTATTAACCCACTTTCTGATTTTATGCAACTCTATACTTAATAGAGGATGGAATATTTATCATAAAGTGACCTTCATAATAATCAAATGTTTTCATTTATATGAATGTAGCATTTATCTGGTGCAGTCACTTAGCAATTTACATTAATTACATTTTACATATTATTAATAATATACAGTATATGAATCAACATAAAAAGAACCACAAAGCTTAATGGTACTGCCAAGGTGTTTTTATTGGTCTATTTACACCATTTAAAATTGTAAATTTATTGCTTGAAAAGTGTAAATGTGTTCTTTTTTTAATTAAGTGCAATACATCAAAACTGCAAAATTAATATATTTTTTATATATTTTTACAAAATATAAAAAAAAAAATGCTGTTCTTTATATTTAATAATAATCAGCATAATTATTTTCAACTGTAATAATAATAAGAACATCAAATCAGCATATTATAATGATTTCTGAAGGATCATGTGATGTCGAACACAGGAGTAAATTTACATTTTAAAACATTCAAAAAAGGATCTGTATGGATATGAATATCTACACCACATATCATTCAAAAATTACTGTAAAATGTATAATATTCCAAGTTACTATTAATAATTATTAATATTAATTAATAACATTAAATGTATTGTTCAAACTCTCTGTTCATTTTAGAATCTTCTATGTGGTATTGACAACTTTTGCATTCTAGTAAGTCAGTTATTAAGATATTCAGCTGAAGTTTTATCTCATGCCTCACAGCCCATATGCATTACTGGCTTATATGCCACTTTTCTCAAACTTTACTGTTCACAATACAGCTCATCACCTCAAACTTATATTAAAATTGTTGCATAATTGGTACTGGGAACTTCAAAATATAATATAATGCACAAACAAATGTGGTAAGTGGCACTGTTTTTGAAAAGATGACAGAATGTCAATATCAATAACCCCTACATCAGTGTAGTGTAACCTCAGGGCTCCAAACGGCTGAGCCCTAAAAACATCCAAGCCAATCAAAAACACCTGTTATGAAAGGAAGCATGCTGTGACAGAGTTTTAGACAGGCAAACTTCCGAGTCACCAACCTGCAGGGCCTCTAGAAAGCGGAAAGACCCAAGCCGCCTGCCCCGAGGAACAAGGCAAAAACTGGAGTTGTGAAGTAGCTCCTGGTAATCAAACCTGTGGACACACACATAAAAACAAAATGCCACAAAACATTAGAATCTGCTCTTTAAAAATTTTTTACAAAGTCTTATTATTTAACATTTGTTACTTCATTGTCAAAAGCTGTGAATGATTCTACATGCAGGTATATATACTCACACATTTCCAAATGCACAACATAGAGTAAGTGGCAAAAAGTGGGAAGAGCTAATGGTAAGATCAATCCCTAAATCACCAATCAATGAATCAGCGTGTCGAATCAGCGGTTCGGAGCGCCAAAGTCACGCGATCCAAATCATGATTCGAAACAAAAGATTAATAACGCTCTGAAGCTTCATGAAACAGTGTTTTGAAATCGGCCATCATATAAGTCATTATTTTGTTTTTTTGGCGCACCAAAAATATTCTCGGCGCTTTATAATATAAATATTGAACCACTGTACTCACATGAACTGATTTAAATAATTTTTTAGTACATTAATGGATCTTGAAAGAGGAAATGTCATTGCTCCCTATGCAGGCCTCACAGAGCCATCGGATTTCAACAAAAATATCTTTCAGGTGTGGAAAGGCATGAGGGTGAGTAATTAATTACATTATTTTCATTTTTGGTTGAACTAACCCTTTAAGCTGAAGTGTGGGTACAATATAGAATATAGAATATATATCAGGTAGAATATACATATACTATAACTATTTTTATTCTTAATCCTAAATTATGAACAACTGGATAAATCATGGGGTCTTCGGATATACAGTGCGTACGGAAAGTATTCAGACCCCCTTAAATTTCACTCTTTGTTATATTGCAGCCATTTGCTAAAATCATTTAAGTTCATTTTTTTTCCTCATTAATGTACACACAGCACCCCATATTGACAGAAAAACACAGAATTGTTGACATTTTTGCAGATTTATTAAAAAAGAAAAACTGAAATATCACATGGTCCTAAGTATTCAGACCCTTTGCTGTGACACTCATATATTTAACTCAGGTGCTGTCCATTTCTTCTGATCATCCTTGAGATGGTTCTACACCTTCATTTGAGTCCAGCTGTGTTTGATTATACTGATTGGACTTGATTAGGAAAGCCACACACCTGTCTATATAAGACCTTACAGCTCACAGTGCATGTCAGAGCAAATGAGAATCATGAGGTCAAAGGAACTGCCTGAAGAGCTCAGAGACAGAATTGTGGCAAGGCACAGATCTGGCCAAGGTTACAAAAAAATTTCTGCTGCACTTAAGGTTCCTAAGAGCACAGTGGCCTCCATAATCCTTAAATGGAAGACGTTTGGGACGACCAGAACCCTTCCTAGAGCTGGCCGTCCGGCCAAACTGAGCTATCGGGGGAGAAGAGCCTTGGTGAGAGAGGTAAAGAAGAACCCAAAGATCACTGTGGCTGAGCTCCAGAGATGCAGTCGGGAGATGGGAGAAAGTTGTAGAAAGTCAACCATCACTGCAGCCCTCCACCAGTCGGGGCTTTATGGCAGAGTGGCCCGACGGAAGCCTCTCCTCAGTGCAAGACACATGAAAGCCCGCATGGAGTTTGCTAAAAAACACCTGAAGGACTCCAAGATGGTGAGAAATAAGATTCTCTGGTCTGATGAGACCAAGATAGAACTTTTTGGCCTTAATTCTAAGCGGTATGTGTGGAGAAAACCAGGCACTGCTCATCACCTGTCCAATACAGTCCCAACAGTGAAGCATGGTGGTGGCAGCATCATGCTGTGGGGGTGTTTTTCAGCTGCAGGGACAGGACGACTGGTTGCAATCGAGGGAAAGATTAATGCGGCCAATTACAGAGATATCCTGGACGAAAACCTTCTCCAGAGTGCTCAGGACCTCAGACTGGGCCGAAGGTTTACCTTCCAACAAGACAATGACCCTAAGCACACAGCTAAAATAACGAAGGAGTGGCTTCACAACAACTCCGTGACTGTTCTTGAATGGCCCAGCCCGAGCCCTGACTTAAACCTAATTGAGCATCTCTGGAGGGACCTAAAAATGGCTGTCCACCAACGTTTACCATCCAACCTGACAGAACTGGAGAGGATCTGCAAGGAGGAATGGCAGTGGATCCCCAAATCCAGGTGTGAAAAACTTGTTGCATCTTTCCCAAAAAGTCTCATGGCTGTATTCAATCAAAAGGGTGCTTCTACTAAATACTGAACAAAGGGTCTGAATACTTAGGACCATGTGATATCTCAGTTTTTCTTTTTTAATAAATCTGCAAAAATGTCAACAATTCTGTGTTTTTCTGACAATATGGGGTGCTGTGTGTACATTAATGAGGAAAAAAAATGAACTTAAATGATTTTAGAAAATGGCTGCTATATAACAAAGAGTGAAACATTTAAGGGGGTCTGAATACTTTCCATACCCACTGTATGTGTATATATTATAACATTATATACACACACATACAACACACTTGACAAACACGGAACACTATTACACATTATTTACTTAATACACTTATTTATATTTCAAATTTGTTCACATAACTGTACATACAAATTGTCTATATTATATATTGTTTTTTGCTTTTTTTGCACTTTGTCTATCTTGTAAATTTGTATTTTATTATTTTATTATTTTTATTATGTGTCTTGTCTGGTCGCTGTTACTCTGTTGCACTGTGGAGCTTCTGTCACTAAAACAAATTCCTAGCTTTCCTGTAGCTCAGTGGTTAGAGCATGGCACTAGTAATGCCTAGGTCATGGGTTCGATCCCAGGGATTGCACATACTCAGATACAAATGTATAGTATAATGCAATGTAAGTCGCTTTGGATAAAAGCGTCTGCCAAATGCATAAATGTAAATGTAAATGTAAATGTGTAAACAACATACCTGGCAATAAAGCTCTTTCTGATTCTGATTCTGATTATCACAAACTGGTGTGTATTTATAGTTCATAATACAACCGTTTTAGCAGAGACAAAATATACAAAATAGGTCTTTTTTTTTCTGAAATGTAAATTACTCTGTATTAACTTCTTGTTTATAGAACAGTTGTATATGAAGTAATATCAGTCAGGCTAATTAAGTAATATCACACTTTTTTATTACAGCTGTGCTGATATTCAGTACAACATCACTCTTGCTCATGTGATATTTCTTAATTAACCCGACAGTATGGTTATTACGGTTGCCAAGCAACATAGCAACTAGGTAAATTAATATCTGATGTGTGGTCACAGGTGTATAGCTGCTATTTACTATGATGCAGCTCATGCAATCGGATCTTAGAGTCCGATCTGTTTTATTATATTTGCTCTGGCATATTATATTAGGACAACACAATAAACATACTGGGAGAAAAAAATCAAGATCCAGCTGAAGGTGGAGGGATAGCAGTGAGAGATCCTATTATTTGCTCTCTCCTTCTGTTCTCACAGTCAGCCTTAATCTGGCTAGAGCTCACTCTCCTCTATTTAATTCTCTTATAATTACTGCCTCACTCTCTTTCTCTCCCTTTCTTTCCTCTATTATCTCAAACCTGCATCACCCATTCAGCCAATAAGTGGAAAATATGTTGTTCTTCTTCTGAACTTAATTTTCTCTTTCTCCTCATTTCTACAAAATTTAAATAATGAGTCAATACTTAATTAATCCTTCTTCCAAAACATGTTTTTGTCTTACCCTGATTCACTATGGTAAGTCTATAATAAGTGTTTATATTTTAGACCTGACAGGATGGTTTTTGCAGGAAAATGCATATATCAATTCAAATGCGTCATATCCGTATATAGAGAAAAGTTGCTCCGGCTACATTGACGTGTATGGTGTGGGACTGGCATTGGTTAGTTTGTTTGTTTGTTGGTGTTTGTTGGCGTTTGTCTGTGAGGTGTGAATTGGCCTTAAAGGGTTCTTCAGGATGATACGGTTCCAAATAGAGCTGTTACTATGTGTAAATAACCTTTAAAGAATCATCTTTTTTTAGAGTGCACAACCAAAATAATGTTCTTCTGAAAATGCACGCAGTTATGTTTTGTAATCGCTAAAGGCCCAAAAGTTACATATTGTACATTTAAGATGAAGAACTAAAATAACTAAAACTAAATAAACTAAAACTAAAAATGTAATGATTTCTGGTCAGAGCAATTCTCCACAAGTGCTAAGAATAAGATTCTAGACATCTGAGATTGCTTGCCCTGAGAGCTTGTGCTGAAACTGCTGCTTCTAAAAGCACTGAAGTTGTAAGAATCACTTTGGGATTCGTTTTCTCAAAGATCAAACCTCCTGACCTCTTGTTGTGTCTTGTAAGGGTCTCCAAAACCAAGATTGGACACAACTTTTCACTAGACTGCAAATGCTACAATAACATTCACAACCACCTCAAAAAGAGGGTTGGTCAATTAATTAAACATTTCAAACAAATTAATTACATGATAATCTGATTAATTCATCTGAACACTATTTTAAAGCACATATTAAATATTAAAGTAATTACCATGCTCTCCCAGATGTTTGGTGTCAAGACCAAGTAACAAAAAATAAAGACTTTTTTTTTTTTTCTAAAGTTACTTTAGAGTGCAGACAGACTTAATTTCCTTATTGTTAACATAAGGTCCAATTACCAACTAACAGTGAAAATATACTTCTAAATCATTTATTAATCTTACGTTAATTTTGGCACTGAACAGTTGTATTTTTTATGCACTAACTAACGTCAACTAAATTAACAGCCCACACTAAATTAATAATAAAGAAACAAACTAAATTAAAAGTCCAAATAAAATCAGCATTTCTTGAACACAACTAAATATGAAATAACAAAAAGAGAATTGCTTTTATTCACAAAGTTTTGTTCAGTTTGTGGTTGTGATTGTCCCCTGTTGTGCTTTGTAATTAAAATGGAAAGTTTGACAGAAAAAGTCAGTGTGTTGCAGTGCAGAACTAAAAAGAAGTCAGAATGTTCCGAACAGTGAACAAAAAGGCTATTTTAATACTACATTTTAATACAACATCTTAAGGCAACATCTTAATTAGAGGTGCTCATTTAAAGGTGACCATATGGCTAATGTCCCATATGAGGATACGAATAAAAAGGATACCAAAAATAAAAACATCTTGATGAGGGGGGTCATGGGGCGCTCCCACAAACAAACATGCAATAAATAAAAAAATTGTGGTGATTTGAGTGATTTTACGTAGTTTCATTTGCCACGTCAAATATATAACTACAATCAGTCACTCAATGAAACGCTACCAAATAAACCACAATTCATTCATAATACTGTGAATATATAGTTTCACGGACATAATTTTCTCCTGGTTAGTGTGAAGCTGTTAAGAATATATAAAACCAGTCTGACCATAGGCGTAATTGGCGGGTGGGAGGGGTGGGACATGTCCCCACCACTTTTTTGCCAGGGTCGATACTGTCCCCACCACTTTTTTTAAACATCTTGCGGCACGGATGTATCTAATACAAAACAAACATCTCTAGTTGATTAGCAATTCATTCATTTGTGTTAAATAATAAGCGATCTGGTGCTGGGATTTGTTTTTGAAATCATGTTGAGTGCTCATTGCCACTGATATCAGTAACAGTATTTTCTTGGCACTCTTGCACACTGCGCATTCTTCACACGGACAAGCGCTTCAATCTATCGGAGACTCTCTATTCGTTCCGGTGAAATCACAAAACAAAATGCACATAAACGTGTCCCTGCTCTTGGTATACAATCACTGATGAACATCTTTGGTTTTAATGAGAAAAAAATAAAATAAATAATACGAGGGCGGATTAGAACCCAGAACCTCTGGCACGCTGAACAAAAAATCTACCACCAGTCCATCAGGACAATCTAATATTAAGAGAGGATCCACGTATTTATTGACTAATGTAAATACTGTAGAGATTGACAATATATTGTATTATAGTAGATGTAAGGATGAAACTATCATATTAAACATGAGGTCTGTGTTAATACATTTTGTCCATTTATTATTGTAATAATACAATTACAATACACCCCCCTCCCCCAAACCACACACATTCATGTCCCACCCACTTATTAAAACAAAGTTACGCCACTGAGTCTGAGGATCACTAAGATGGATTATTGTTAATAATCATGTTATCTTCCTTATGATTTTTTTTTTCTTTTTGCGCACTTCTGCAATTTAGATTTTTTTTAAAAAAACATTTTTTATTGATGTACAACTAATTGTTTATTTATTTTTAAGGAATTTTAGATGTTTCTTCTGGTAAGGTCAGTAACCACAAAATGCTCAGTAACTCATTGATTTTTCCTGAGAGGTCTGTGTCTCATTCTGATCAGGCACAGCAGTGGCAGTCGAGGCCTTGAGAGGCACTTCTTAATAAGGGTGGAAGAATGTGATATATATATTCAGGTTTAACACTAAGACACCATAACAAATTCAGGTGCACATGACTGCTTACATAATGTGCAGCTGTATACGCTTGATAAACTAGCCACAGATTCTTTCAGTGTGATTTCCCCATACTATCACCTGCATATTGAAAAAAAAAAAAAAAAAATCCTTAGATATAACTAGGAATGACTATATATTATAACATAATATTAATTATTTAAATTGCATGTTGCATCAGATATTAATTGATGCATGATGATAAATGTGTCAATTATCTGTTTAATTAATTGTAATTAAGGAGTTAAATTTACAGTAATAACAACAAATTCATAGTCTTTTCAGTTTTTATGTGTAGTATACTCTGTCTTTTAAAGTTCTAGTGGATAATTCTATTCCACTGACTACACCTACTGTATTTTTATGCGTTCATCCTAGAAAAACAAAAATGATACATTTATAAATAATACAATATGAGCATTGCACATTTAGCTCTCTGGTAGCTCAATAACGCGTAGCATCGGGAACAATTTACAACTATAACATGAACCGACGGAGGCCTGTAAATCTATTTCTTTTTCCCCAGCCGAGAGCATCCTGAAAAGAGAGTGGGAATAAGACAGAATGCGAATGAATATGCAGGTCTATTTCTCATTCTCTGCTCAAAGCGCAGCATAAAGGGCACATGAAGGAAAGTAAAGGCCTGTGACAAATGCGGTGACTGCAAGGGCGGCGCTATGCATTTTTTATTAGCTGTTAATCCATTCCTTGTGTAACTCAATATAAATCAAATTACCAGCCTACCATGCTGTCAGTGACTACAGTAATTAGATGGAAAAGTGGCTCGTAGAGGTGCCGCATTCTTTTAAGGTGGAAAAAAGCAAAGAGTGACATTGTTTTCAAGGCTGTGCTTTCTGCTCCTCACTGGCAGGTGAGCGCCATTTATTCAATGACCAGAGAAGAGGTTGGACATGCTTGTGGGAGCAATTACTAGGAAAAGAAAAACAGATTATTTAGCTAGTTAGGCCTATCTGTCATTCACAACATTGTCCATGAGGGAAATCAGTTTCGTACACTGATTGTTTCTTCAATTACTGGCACTATTTTGTTCTTTGTGTTATATAAGATCACATATTTTACCACAGCTTTGTCATTTTTTTTTCTTTTTAATTAATCTAATTTTAGATAGACTTAATACTTTTACTCATCACTACATCATCATACAAACTATGATGATCTAAACAAAGAGAGAAGTTTATTTAACTGTGAGAAAATGAAATTATATTATATCAGTTACACAAATGATGACATCACACATTTGCATCACAAATGTTGTATCACTTGTGTGCAGAACATTTTTATTGGTATTTTCAATAAAGCTGTGATTTTACCAAATTATTCAAAATATCCATGTTATTTAATCATTTGAAAGTATGGTTAAAATGGCCATTAGTCTTAGCAAAACGCAAGAGTCCTTTTATCCTATTCTAGCAATTTTATTCCAAAAATTTCCACCACAGAATCTTTTAAATACAATATGGCATTTGAGATGCCATCTCCCTTTAGGTACAGTGAGCAGACAAACTAAACCAGTGAGAGTGTGAAAAGTGTGTTTTAAGAGCCCATATACAGTGCCCTCTGTAAATATTGATACAGTAAAGACAAAATTGCTCTGTTATAGCTGTGGTGTCAAGACATCTATAAATATGAATAAGAGATTAATATGAGGCAGAAGTACAGAATGTCACATTTTATTATTGACTGTTTCAACACAAAATGTTTTACCAACTAATAAGTACTACACTTTTAGAGTTTCATCCCTCTGCTTAATGTGAGCATAAGTATTGGGACGATTTAACTTTAAAAGTGTAAAATTTAATATTTAACTTTAAATCCCTTGCAAACAATCACAGGAGTGAGTCTGTGACCCATAGACATCACCAGACTTTTGCTTTCACACTTTTGAGATGGTTTTTCAGGCTTTTGATACAGCCATTTTCAATGGTTGCTTGTTTCAGAGAGTTTCTGCCTTTAGTCTCCTCTTTAGCTGGTACAATGCTTGTTCAATAGGATTTATATCTGGAGACTGACTTGGCCAATCTAAGACCCAAAATGTCTTTTCCATGATAATCTCCCTGATTGAGTTGACAGTGCTAGTGTTTTGGGTCTTTGTCCTGTTGCCATATGAAGCACTTCCCAGTAAGTCTGGTGGCATTTTCTTGAACACTGGTAGGCAAGATTCTTTTGTACACTTCTGAATTCATTCGTCTGCTGCCATCTTTGAATAAGTCATCAATAAAGATGAGTGAGCCTGTTCCAGAGGCAGACATGCATGCCCATGACACTGGTACCTCCACCATGCTTTCCAGATGAGATTGTATGCCTTGGATCTGCAGTTTCTTTTTTTCTTCTGCACACTTTTGATTATCCACTTTGATAAAGGTTAATCTTTGTCTCATCTGTCCATAAAACTCTGTTCTAAAACTCTACTGGCTCATCGCTCTGTGTTTTTGCAAATTCTAATTGGCTTTCCTAGTTTTGTTACTGATCAGATGTTTGATCTTGCTGTGTATCCTCTGTAATTCTGTTGGTGAAGTCTCCTGCGAACAGCAGATTGTGAGGACCATCACCCCAGCTTTCTGGAGGTTGCTGGTGATTTTACTGGTGAGTTTTTTTCATAACCCTTGTCATTTGTCTATCATCAATTGCTGTTGATTTTCTCAGCTGACCTGGTCGTTGTCTGTTTCTGAAGCTTGCTAGTGGTATCTATCTTTTTCAGGACATTCCAAACTGGACATTTCAAGTCAGTCACCAGATTTAAATCCTTTTTAACATGCATTTCGGCAGCTGAAGAGGAGACTAAAAGCAGAAACTTCCCAAAACAAACACCCATTGAAAATGGCTGTATTAAAGGCCTGGAAAAGCATTTCAAAGTGTGAAAGCAAGAGTCTGGTGATGTCTATGGGTCACAGACTCGTTCCTGTGATTGCTTGCAAGGGATTTACAACTAAATATTAGCTTTTACACATTCACATCTGCTTTAAAGGTGATACAGAGGATCTTTTCGTCGACTGAGAAACCAAAGACTGTTAGTGAGTTTTTGAAATGAGCGAATGCGTAAGAACAACCCCTCCTTCACAGCTCCTTTCAAGGGAACGCCTCCCAAAACTCGTGCACGAGTACTGGAACACGAGTGTTCATTTACCACCGGCATTCGCTGCGTCGTGTTAGTGGATTTATTATGTCGGACTCACCGCAGGTAACTCAATCTGCAGTTGTTACTCCTGTCTCCTGACAAAAACATTGCATGCGGCGCCTGTGGAGTGTAGAAAGTTACTGGAGCGCGCAGCCGCGCATGTCTCTCACGAGGAACGTAATGGCAGTAATTAACAAGCCAGAGGGCCAATCGTTTACGCGATGATCGCGTAAACGATTGGCTGATGTTTTTAAGGCCCTACCTCGTGCACAGATGATGTATATTAATATTATTCCTTTCAGTGCACTTAATAAATAGTCTTTTATCAGTTAGTAAAGACAGTTTCAAGTACTATTGCAAAAATGTATAAAACAAAACATCCTCTTTAGCACCTTTAAGTTAAACCGTCCCAATACTTATGCTCACATTAGGCAGAGGGATAAAACTCTAAAAGTGCTGTTCTTCTTAGCTGGTAAAACATTTTGTGTTGAAACAGTCAATAATAAAATGTGAAATTCTGTATTTCTAATTCATATTAATCTTTTAATCATATTTATAGGTGTCTTGACACTACAGCTAACAGAGCAATTGTGTCTATACTGTCCCAATACTTATGGAGGGCACTGTACATGTATGTGCTCGTAGATGAAGTTAGCGTTCTTTATATGCACCCCAGGCTCATTGAGGGAATGCATGTTTCATGACACTTTCAAAGTGAAATATCTAGTGAGTGGTGCTAAAAGTGCATTTAGGCTTATCTGAAACAGATGAATGTGAATCTGGCAACATCTTATTACGTTGATTGTTGTACATATTGCAGCAGATTGGAAATTAAATGTCCAGTGCATGATGATAAAAGGTTAATGATTTATTAAACCCTACACTAAACCTAAACAATAATGTGAACATGACATAAAAACACATTCGCTGTACCAGGTGAGCTAACAAGCAAGTTTACTAGAAAATCCATACATATGGAGCTGGTTATGTGATGCAAACATCAAAAGTTATATGTGTTTAAATCATGCACTATGGTAAAAGTGTTTTAGTACTGCATTGGCTAGTTATTACAAACCAAAAGATTTACATGAAAGTGATAGCTTTATCACATCCTGCATGGTTAGAACCAGGTGTTAGTCATGGTAGACCAATTTGCAGTGGAAAGGAGTAGAGGATAAATGGATCAATGTAATTTGGGATCAGACTGCTAATAGGTTCACATCATTGTCCTTTCATATTGTGACTCACAGCGTACCTCTTAAAAGTGATACTATTATTGTTAATGAGACAGCGGTTGGTACATCCCCACAGAGAAGGATTTTAGCAGAAAAGGACAGAGTGATGATCACACTATTCATTTAAAACACTGCACTTATCCGGCCTGCCTAAAACTTTTTGTCATCCACTATCAAGTATTCTTAGAAAATAAAGTGGCATTGATATTGTGAGAAGAAAATATAGTTTAGTTCAAGCTACTGGCACATTTATTCAAGTATTCACTGTAATGGAAATTTATTTTACAGTATATCTGTACATATGGTGGGAAGTCTCACAACTGCCCGACCCAGATTCCACTCCAAGATAGGTGGTTGATCATGCTCCTTCCCCAAAATGGCTTATTTGTTATATATAAAAAGAAGCAGAATACGGTTGTCAGTCCTGTATTTGGGTCCTTAATACGGTTGCATTCACATGCAGTACGGTTATTTACGGGAGTGACAACTGCATTCTATAACCTAACTCACACCTGTACATTTTCAGGACTCACAACCGCATTCTCAGAATATTTGCGCTGTCTGAACGGAACTGCACTGGACAACTAGTTGTCTGTCACGTCATACAGTGCAAGAGAGCTGGTGTTTTGTGTGTGGTTTCGCTACCGGTAACTTACAGCGACAGAGATATGAGCTGTGCGTCATCTTAAGTGATCAAAAAGTGATAAGACTTTTCAGTTTTATGGAGGTCACCATCTTTGATATTACTTTGGTCACTGTCGCCATGGTTACTGGTAAGAGAATATAGGCTTGACTCTCCTTGTGCGTTAATCAGTATTCGAGACGCAACTTTAATTTGCTGTGAGAACGGGACATTTCGAGACATCTGTAAGAAAATGCGGTTGTCAATCCCAAAAATTGACAATGTGAACAAACATTTAAATAGGTTGCATGTTAAAATCACAAACATCTCGTTCTCTTTCACTTTTAAATCTTCATTCATGAAATCCTGTGGGCCATAAAGAACTTTGTTTTTCCACCTCATGAAAAGACAAGTGCTATTCATTATTCATTATCTAAATGCGAGGTATGGTGTCATTTTCCTTGCTTTACCCGAGGCAAAAAGCCATGTGTTGACTGTGAAACAAAGTAGACTTTAAATTATATGCATTTATGGTGAAATTAGGCTTCCAGATTTTCCCATCAATACATGTTTATTTTAATGCGAAGAATGTGGTGTCGCTCTCACTTAGCACAGTGCAGCACAGCAATAGACTCGTGCGGAAACGATCGCTGCACTGCTGCAGACGCACCGCCCCTGGAACGCATCTGCATGCAGTGTGAACGCTCAAAGCATCTCCAGTTTCAGAAGAGAAGGGCTTCACAATTAATGGAACTAAAATTGAAATTGTCATAGCGCTTAGTTGAATTATCAAATCGCAAATGGATGAAGTTTAGGTGCTGTGTGTTTCAGAGTAAAGCGGGGCACTGTGTTCATTTATGCGGTAAACATAATTTCAATAAGTACACCATGTTCCAGCATCAACACCTATTTTGATCCTGGAACAACATTCCAATCAGACAGTCAGTTTTGAGGGACAGGTTTACAGTTTATGTCAAGTTTATGATTACAACCAGGGTTAGGTGACTCTACATAAGCATTATTCAACTATCATTTCCCTCTGATTTTAGGGATATGTTATAGGTTTAGGTGTAGGGATAGGGATAGGGTTAGGACTAAAACAGAAATGTTGTTCCAGGATCAACAAAATATGTTGATTCAAGAACGTGTCTCACTTGGCAAAATCACGGGGACCTATTCAAATTGATTGCATTTATAAAAACACTAGTGCGAATATAATGTGTACTGAGACACTATTAAAACTAAAAAGATGTCTGACTCCACTTTAAAGTCCTGCAAAGTCACTGAGTCTTTGGTAACAGTTTATTTTACAGTGTCATTGTTACATATATTACATGTAGTTACTATAGTAATAATTATGCATAATTACATGCAACTAATGCTAAACCAAACCAAACCCTAATCCTAACCTTGTGGTAAGTACATGTAGTTACTTAATATTACTCAGTACTTAAATGTATTACAGTGTAACAAAGACACCTCAAGTGATTTTTTAAGGAACTATTGGTATCAGAGTGTGGTCTCTTTGTTCTTTTTACCTGGATGTCTCAGTAGCAATAAAATTTGATCCAAAACCTTGGATAATACAGGGATAAAGCTGTTAGCTTCTCTTCATCTCAATGGCAGTTGCTTAGCTGCCGTGTGACCTGCTGTGTGGAGGCGCTGCCACCAGCAGGGGCTAATGGGGCCATGCTAACCATCCAAATCTTGACCCCTTAGGTCTAGACAGGCTTGTCTGAGAAGAAAGAGCCATTAAATGTTATATTGTTACATTACCTTTATTCCTGGAGGAGCTTTTTGTCAGGAGATGCTGTCATTTTGCATTGAACCTACAGTACAGCTAAGTTCAAAACAGGGTCTCTCTGCCTCTCTCTCAGTATAGGCTTATTAATACTTAATGTTCAAGCTCACCTGCGATTATTTATGCTGCCACTGAGTTAAATCTCACTCAGGGAGAAACACATTGATTACCCTTGGAAAGGTATCTTGCGATGTATAATGCCACTTGGATAAAATGAGTGAAATAAAGGAGGTGGTGAAAGCTCCTGTCAGGGTGCATAAAGAGCGCTCTGAGGAAAACATCAACATTAGCCACATTTCCCCCAGTGCAGCCATCTCATACTTTACCAAATTATTTATTATTCCCTGTATGGTGTTTGTAGTGAAATAAAGCAGGGCTGGATTATTACAGTACCTTGATATTCAGGACCATATTCTGTCCTTGGTAAACCGAATGATAATAAAATCATACGCATTCCTAGACATTTGCTCTTATTTGAAACAGATGAGGTCTTCAGAATGAATAAATGAATAAATGTTCAACTACAATTAAATTTTTGATGAACTGAAGTAATTAAAGGGTCATATCATGGGTAACCATATTTCAGTTCTTCTGAAATAAAATTTAGAATGTTGCAACCTAGACTCATTGGAAAAGCCCCATACATGACATGCAGGAAAAGAAAGTAAATTGTGCACTCAATTTAATAATTTGTTCCCTCAATTTACTAAATCATGAGCATGATTTACTATTTTGTTCCATTGATTTGCTAAATCGTGTGCACAATTTACTAATTCACACCCTTGATTTATAAACCGTGTGTGTGCATGATTTTAAATCAAGGGAATAAATTAGTAAATTGTGTGCACAATTTAGCCTATTTTTTATTTTTTTTTAATTCTTTTTGCATGTCATGTGCAGGGCTCAGTAGAAAAACATGCCTTTACCTACATTTTTTTTTTTTTTGTGTGTGCAAAACTTCAAAAACATCTATACATACACTGTAAAAAAAAAAAATATTGGTTTAACTTAAAAAAAGTAAGTTACCTGGTTGCCGTCAAATTTTGAGTTCATTGAAATACAAATTTTGAGTTAATATAATGAAGGCGATTGGTTTAATCAACAGAAACTCAACAGTGTTGCGAAACATGCAACGTAATATCATTTTGCTGAAATTTTTCCAGTGAGCCTGAGTTGGTTGATATACACTTTACTATTTACAAATCAAAGGCCCTCCAAATCCAACCAGGCTATTTATTTAAACTAAACTCATTTTGAAGTAAGTTTTGCTGTTAATTAAGGGCACATTTTACCCTTAACGATGTAATAAAAACTGATTTTTTTTCTTTGCAATTTTCATGTTTAGTTTAGTTTAGTTTATTAGTTTATGTACAGACAACAACATTGTCAAAATGATCCCCGTTTACACGGATCCGCGAAAACAACTAAAAACACTGTATTATGCTGCCAGGCCAGAAGTTGGCGGTGACTTTGTAAATAAACACTACACGCCTATAGACTGAACACGTAACACATGTAAACAGACCCTTGATATGTGAAGAGGTAATCAGCTAAAGAGGTAATTTATGTATTTAGTTCTTATAGCTTCAGTAGCAAAAGCAGTCTGTTCATTTCTATTGGTCAGAAAAAAAATTGTTTTGGTGCAAGAAACCAGGACTATATAAGTGGACATCAGGAAAATATTAAATGTAAAATGTGGGTCCTTTCATGAAAAAATAAAATAAAATACACTCTCAAAAAGGGGGTATAAGTAAGGAAAAAAATGAATCCAATGTTCTGAACTTTCTGTCTGAGAATCATCTCTTTTGACATCATCCAATTACTCTAAAGCAAAAATCAGGTGATCACTAGAACATGACTAATTATGAGTTCACTTGAAACTTGTGTAAAACTCTGACAGCTTTAGCTAATTCCTTCATTCTGGTTAGGCTGTACCACCATGTAGCCAGCATAATCCATTCAGACAGTTTACAAGAGGTTTGACACGCTGAAACAGCTTTTCCCGTTTAAGGGTGTGTTATCTGAAACGTCTAATTGAGCAGCTGTCAGGGTACACGCCGCGGACTCACGCCAAACCCTCTCCAACATAAACCCCACTGCTGTCTAGTTCATCACTATCCTCCACTGCTGTCAGTTTCAGGAAGCACAAAACGCTTTCTATAAAGGTTTTTCAGCCAAAGACAAAGGCAGAGAATTGTTGTTGTTGTGCAAAGTGAGATTTGAACTGTATAGAGGGTATGCACGTGACGTCACCGTCGACCGTTATGACTGCGGTTACGCCCCACTGAGTGGCACAAAGACTGAGCGGCAGCATTGGTTTTCAGCGTAAATGCCGTGAAAAAAACACAAAACACATCCAAAATGGGAAAGAGCTTTGTGATTGACTGTACAAATAGCTTTGACACAAAACCTGAGGTATACATTTAAAAACTTCTGAAAGCTACAGAAAAAAAGAAGCAAATGGATCACTGCAATTCACAGAAACAGCGGACTCTAGGCAGAGAAACATGGATTTGCAGTTATCATTTTGTGTCGAATATTTGGATTTTGAGGTAAAATCATAACCTATATATAACTCATCAATTAAATATTTACCATCTTATATTCTGCATAATTGGGTGTTTTTAATAAACACTGACAAAAACTATACATGTTTTAGGGCTGGACAATATGACGATATATATAAAATTGATATAAGTGATTACTCGGATTTAAACCTACCTATATTGTAGTTATATAAAATATTCACAGGCAGATTTGCTTTATGTATTTCCCCAGCGTCGAAATCAAGCACGTATAAATGTCAGGAAACATGACTCCTGGCTGCATGTCCATATCCTTGGATTAGTTTCATTTGACAAGTTGTAAGAAACACTTCCGAGCCCAACCTTTAGTGTAATCGTTTGTTTTACTCGCGTTTTGGCCATATCCCCTATTAAATCCAGTCATGCTTCAGGTTCTTTTACCACTCAGTCCAGCTGAGGGAGTGCGTTCTGGCGGGAAAGTGACGTCGATGCATACCCTCTATAGTTTCTGTGCTAATAGTCTTACCAGACTTAATTGACCCTTCGCCGGGAGTTTGATTGACAAGTGATCTAACCAGTCATAACGCTGAATCCATTTTCAAAAAAAAGAAAATAAATTTAAACTAGTTTGGAACGAAATAAGGGTGCATAAATAATGACAGAAATCATTTTTGGGTAGAATATCCTGTATATATTATACTCATCTGTACATGTGTTGTATTGTCTCTGTAGATGGACTGTGACATATACTGTCTGTAACATGTACTATCAGTGTATTAGAATCCATTCTTTCTACCTATATAACAAGGACACTGTAAAATAAAGTGTTACTAAATTTATGTACTTATTTAGTTTATCTGATACTTTGAGCAGCCTCTAGTTGCCACCGGTTCAAAGTATGCGTAACCCCTCCAGTCCTACTCGCCCTGCTCCGAGCGGGACTCGAACCGGCATCTCTGGCATGGGAGGCGGGTGCGCTAACAAAGACACTTTCAGTTGCTAGAGTGCCTCTTGAGATCAGGAGAGTGAGGTTTATCTGCATCGCTCTCACTAGCTGACCTCTGTTACACTCACCCCCAATAAACCTCACTACCATTTGGGTCACGGCACCAATGTAACCCCTCTGGTCCTACTCGCCCTGCTCTGAGCAGGACTCAAACTGACATGTCTGGCATGGGATGTAGGTGCGCTAAAAAGGACGCTAAATTCCGCAGTCTCAAGCGTAAGTCGCTAGTGAGTCTTTTCTCACTAGCTGGCCTCCGTTACATCTGCAACTTGTGTAGATTTCATGGTTTGAAACATATAAACAACAGACCTTTATTTGACACCTTCCACAACTTCCATTAATGTTTTTAATTTTTGCCACGGTGATAATTTTCTACTTACAAATAATATAACAAAAATCACATCACACATTTAAGTTTTAAGCTTGGAGGATGTGTGAAGAAATGTTTAACTTCCTTTTCTTGTTCAAATATAATATAATAACATAGCTGTTTGCTGTCATATATTCAGTTCAATCAGACCGACGTTTAACTGTGGTCCTTGAGAGCGCAAATAAGAAACTAGCTTTTCATTCCGATACAAAAATAGAAATTATGCAATAACATCTTTAGAACTTGATGCTATCACATGTTAAGCTGACTGAAGCTTCAGTCCTTGACTGAGATAAAAATCACTGTAGCTGAAAACTTAGATCATGCTTGATGTCTAATAAAAAAAAATATATATATATATATAGATTTTATCATGCATATAGGAGCATTTATCCTGGTTCTGAAATGGCACTTTATTAATAACTCTTGGGGGGATTGTGACAAGCCCATACTGAAATTTGCCATATCTAATATAGAATCTATCTGTTTCTGAACAGTATCTGTGTGGAGTGCTGGTAGTCTGGCTCTAAGCACTGCATGACATTGTGATGCTAAACAGTGGTGTAGGCCGCTCCACGTCTTTGATCAAACACTGCAGCACACTGCTGTGGTGCTCTAGAACTCATTACAGCACGGTCTTGAGCCGGATCCCGTTCACTCACCATTGCAGATATGCATCAGCGCTTTGCTCGATCTCATCTGCTCAAACACTGCCTGCTTATCAGCTAAAGCTATAGCTTATAGTGTGCTCTAACACCAATTTATTCAAGCACACCAAATACAATTCCCTCTCTATCCTCTCAGTTCTTTTTAAACAAACCACGGCCAGCAGACATACCGAAGCCTGACCCATATTACAGACTACACCACACAAGCATAAGAAAACTGTCTCTAATAAATAAGATAAAATTGTGACCACAGATTTAGATGTACTGTCCGCATCATTTTAGCATCGGATTCACTGAAAGAATTAGCCAAATATGGTAACCGCAAACACAGCCAAAACAATCAGTGCTCCAATTTGCATGGAGTAGTTCCCAATTTTGCCAGTCAGTTCTGAGTATCTGAGGGATACGATTTGGCATATTTACGGGGATTGTAAAACAGCACTTCACCACCCCTTGTGAAAAAGTATATATTTAAAAAAAAAGTACTATTTAGAATATAATATTAATGAAATAGAAGGTCATTTAAGTATGCTTAAAGAGTACACTTTCATGACTATGTTTCTTAACACACTTAAGTACACATGTAATAATGTCAAATATAACTTTAAAGAAGTATACTTAATTTATTGTGCTGACTATCATACTAAAGCACATGTAAAGTACTTGATTACAATTTTAACTGTAGTGTTTTTTCGATATTTCATTTATATACTAAATTGAAACTTCATCAATACAAATGTGTAAATACAAATAGAATAGAGATGACATTAAAGTATATTTTAATTCACCGTAAATGCAGTACATTCGCTTTAACCATATTTCAAAGGCAGTAGAAGAAACGTCTCGGTTATGTATATAACCTTAGTTCCCTGAATAGGGAACGAGATGCTGCGTTGTCGCTATGGGAACGCCTCTGCATGATGTCGTCATGAAGCACGTATGAAATCTGCATGCATGAAATCTGCATGCGCAAGGGCGTCAAAGCCACGTCTACACATTTGGTGAAGGTGCGGGGTGACAATTTTAGGCCGAAGGGAAGAACCCGATATTGGAATGCTTCGTCCCCGAAAGCAAACCTTAGGAACTTCCTGTGATGCGGGAGGATTGATACATAGAAGTATGCGTCTTTTAGATCTATCGTCACAAACCAGTCCTCGGACCTGATCTGTGACACGATTTGTTTTATTGTCAGCATTTTGAACTTGAGCCTTGCTACTGTTCGATTCAGCTGACGCAGATCTAAAATTGGACGCAACCCCCCGTCTTTCTTTGGCACAACGAAATAGCGGCTGTAAAAACCTGACTCCCTGCTGGGAGGAGGGACCCTTCCTATAGCCTCCTTTCGCAAGAGCGTCTTTACTTCCTGTGCCAAGACCAGAGCCTGCTCGGGGCCTACCACCATGGGTAGGACCCCGCTGAATCGGGGTGGGCGTGTTCTGAACTGAATCGCATACCCCTTTTCTATTGTGTGCAGGACCCATTGAGATACTTTTGACAGATTTTTCCACTCTGACAAAAAATCTACTAAGGGAACCAGCCTCTCGAGGCTGGCCTCTGGTGGAATATGGGCAGCCAGCACAGTGCCCTGAAGCGGAGCCCCGGCAGGGAACGACTGGCTTGGCTGCAGAAAGGGCGTGCCACCCTCAGGTGACACGCGGGGAACTACTGCGCCCTGACATTGTGGCAGGGTTGGCAGAGCGCCCCCCTGAGGGCACCGAAGACAAACGGCCACCGTAAAAAGAGGTGAACACCGCTTGACTCCGGGGGGAACCACCCTCAGGATCCTGACCGTTCTGGCGTCAGGATTTCTTTGACGAAGCCCTCTTAGCGGTAATGACGGCCCTCAGATCCGTCTTGCCCTTCGAAGGCTTCGCCTGAGAGCGTTGCCCCGCATCCCAGCTCCTCGAAGGGGGAGTACGGGTAGCAACGCTCTGCTTCTGGTGCTGTCTGTGCTGCGAGGAACTTGTACTCGGCTTCGGCTGCTCCCGCCCAGCAGCCGAAGGGACTTGGGTACGGCGGGGAAGAAACTGCTGCAATGCGGCAGACTGTTTCTTCGCCTCCTGAAACCTCTCGGTGACGGATGTTATTGCGTCACCAAAGAGGCTGGAAGGATGAAGTGGGGCATCCAAGAGAAACGTCTTATCTCTATCCTTAATCTCGGTGAGATTAAGCCATAGATGCCGCTCCGTGGCCACCAGGGCTGCCATAGAGCGACCAACAGACTTGGCCGTCTCCTTGGTGGCACGGAGGGCTAGATCAGCAGATAGACGCAACTCCTGAATGAGATCTACACCCACTTCATCACTTTTCCCCAAGTCCTTCAGCAGGTCAGCTTGGTATGCTTGCATGATAGACATCGTGTGCAAGCACGCCGCAGCTTGACCTGCTGCAGAGTACGCTTTGCCCACAAGCGCTGATGTTGTTTTCAGTGGCTTAGTGGGCAACGTCGGGGCTTTAAGGGACGATGCCGCCTGTGGAGAGAGATGGCTCGCAAGCGTCTCTTCCGCTCTTGGCAACGCCCCATACCCGTGTTTTTTCAGACCGACCACATTGCTGTAGACGGAAGTCTGAGGTGTAAAAACACGGGTAGATACCGGTCTCTTCCACGATCGGGAAAAAACGGTAATACACGACGTGGAGGCTGAGCAGATCTGGACGGTAAAAAGCGTTCATCAAGTTTGCTCTTTACCGTTTGCTCTTGCTTCTCGGCTGGCCAATCAATGTTCAACCTGGCAACAGCACGAGAGAGCACCTCCAAAAGCTCCTCGCTCGCGGGAGAATGAAGTGGCGAGTCTTCAGATTCTCCCGTTGCCACGCTGACCACATCCAGCTCCTCAGAACTAGACGCCATCAGCGTGACTGTATCCACCGGAGCGGAAGAAACCACAATGCGTGCTTCCTGCCTCCGGATAGACGCATTGGATGCAGCAGGTGAGGGCAGAGATAAGGCTGGGCCCTCTCTAACCCCTCTGCTACATCCATTTGCGAACCCCAGGACATAAGGCGCCACCCTGCCTCAGCAGAAGCTGGACCCGAGCCCTGAGGAACGCGAACCGAGCCACTCTCCTCGAAGAGGGCCCGGCGGGAGCGCAGCGTTTTCAGCGGTAGCTGCTCACAATGCACACAGGCAGCCCCCTCGAGAGCTGCCTGGGCATGCTGCACTCCCAAACAAACAACACACATTCCATGTGTGTCCCCACCCGGGATAAAACGCGGGCAGGGATGCACACACTTCCTGAAAGTTTGTTCACTCGCCATATTTCTCTTTCAATGATACAGACAACAGTAAATAGACAGACAAGATAACACGTAGCGCTTGCTGAAGACACAGAAGCTGAATGTGAGTGTTTTCGGGCCGGCTTTATAGTTCCTGGTCGGTGACATCACCCGCCTATGACGTTCCGTCTCCAGATTGGACAGATTTCATACGTGCTTCATGACGACATCACGCAGAGGCGTTCCCATAGCGACAACGCTGCGTGAGTTCCCTTGAAAGGGAACTATGAAATTACATATTATGATACTTAAATCCTACTTAAGTGGGTCAAAAAAGCACTCTTAAGTTCAACTAATTGCATTTAATATAACTATAAACTGTATTACATTTTATTTTATTTTTTAAATAACATCCAATTAAGTGTCTGAAAAATTACATTCAGTTCACATTTAAGTATATTATTTTATAGTACTGCATATATTTCCGTAATAAGTACTCTATTAAAAATTATGCTAAAGTGTGCTTCTTTTTTTATCAAGGGGCTGCAATCCAGTTATCTGAATTGACTTTTTAAAATGGTGAAAGTGTCCCCATCTACATCACACATCTGTTACCAATAGAATCAATAGAATGTAAACTAACATCACTTTTTTTAATTCAATTCGTCATCTGCCTGCTTTCTACAGGAGGCAACAGCAGGACCCTAACTGAAGAGTTTTGGTGCAGTCTTTAATGCCTAATTTACATAGAAAGCAGTGTTCAGTTTTATAGTTTAGTTTTTTGGTTTTGTTTGTTTTCTTTTGACCAAAGTATCCTTTAAATTTAACCAATATCATGACATTTTCCAATATCATGTACCAATAACCAATATTATGACATATTCATTTCACTAAAATGGCATCTAATTATAGTCGATGAAAACAACATTTTAGTTGACGTTTATGTTGTGTACAAATCTGATTAATATAATATGTATAGGATGAGTTACAAACCGAATTCCGGAAATGTTGGGACATTTTTTAAATTTGATTAAAATGAAAACTAAAAGACTTTCAAATCACATGAGCCAATATTTTATTCACAAGAGAACATAGATAACATAAATGTTTAAACTGAGAAATTGCACACTTTTATCTACTAAATGAGCTCATTTCAAATTTGATGCCTGCTACAGGTCTCAAAAAAAGTTGCCACGGGGGCAACAAATGGCTAGAAAAGCAAGAAATTTTGAAAAGATTCAGCTGGGAGAATATCTAGCAACTATTTAAGTTAATTGATATCAGGTCTGTAACATGACTAGCTATAAAAGGGACGTCTTAGAGAGGCAGAGTCTCTCAGAAGTAAAGATGGACATAGCTGTGAAAGAGTGCGTAAAAAGATTGTGGAATACTTTAAAAACAATGTTACTCAATGTCAAATTGCAAAGGCTTTGCAAATCTCATCATCTACAGTGCATAACATCATTAAAATATTCAGAGAAACTGGAGAAATCTCTGTTCATAAGGGACAAGGGACGTAAGGGACCCGTGGTCTTCGGGCCCACAGATGACACTGCATCACTCATCGGCATGATTGTGTCAATAACATTACTAAATGGGCCTATGAATACTTCCAGAAATCACTGTCGGTAAACACAATCCGCCGTACCATCTGCAGATGCCAACCAAATCTCTATCATGCAAAAAGGAAGCCATATGTGAACATGGTCCAGAAGCACCGTCGTGTCCTGTGGGCCAAAGCTCATTTAAAATGGACTGTTTCAAAGTGGAAAAGTGTTCTATGGTCAGACGAGTCCAAATTTGACATTCTTGTTGGAAATCACGGACACCGTGTCCTCCGGGCTAGGAGACCTTCCAGCGTGTTATCAGCGTTCAGTTCAAAAGCCAGCATCTCTGATGGTATGGGGGTGCATAAGTGCAAATGGCATGGGCAGCTTGCATGTTTTGGAATTCACTATGAATGCTGAAAGGTATATAAAGATTTTAGAGCAACATATGCTCCCCTCCAGACGACGTCTATTTCAGGGAAGGCCTTGTGTATTTCAGCAGGACAATGCAAAACCACATACTGCAGGTATTACAACAGCATGGCTTCGTCGTAGAAGAGTCCGGGTCTGAATTGGCCTGCCTGCAGTACAGATCTTTCATCAATAGAGAAAAATATGTCAAAGACTACCACAAACTCTTCAGCAGCTGGAAACCTGTATCAGGCAAGAATGGGACCAAATTCCAACACCAAAACTCCAGAAACTCATAACCTCGATGCCCAGACGTCTTCACACTGTTTTGAAAAGAAGAGGAGATGCTACACCATGATAAACATGCCTCCGCCCCAACTATTTTGAGACCTGTAGCAGGCATCAAATTTGAAATGAGCTCATTTTGTGCATAAACTTGTAAAATTTCTCAGTTTAAACATTTGTTATGTTATCTCTGTTCTATTGTGAATAGAATATTGGCTCATGTGATTTGAAAGTCTTTTAGGTTTCATTTTATTCAAATTTAAAAAACATCCCAACATTTCCGGAATCCGGGTTGTAATTAAGTCCAAATTAATACACAGTATTTATGAATCACTGGGCAAAAAAATACCCAGATTACTACATTTGAGATGCTGAAGAGAGCATCCGATGGACACTTTACTATTTCCCATGAGGCCATGGGAAGGAGAACATATTTTAATAACAAATGAGAAGTTCATCATCAAATGCATTTAGTTTCTGGTTAAACTGGACCACAGGTGTTTAGTGAATAAAACGCACTGAAATGCAGTGTGCAACTGTCGCACCACTGCTAAGTGAATTTGCTCAAGGTGAAACATTTATCGTACAGTAAGTGCTAGTTCTTCATTCTGCTTGTTTGCTTCCGTCTACTGTTCCAGAGGACAGTAGAAGGTTGTGGTCGTCCTGTAGGACCTTTAAAAGCTTGTAAATGTTTTTTGTTGCTCAGTAGTCCATTGAAGCAAACAGCCCATAAAACGCAGAAAACAAGTCACATTGTGGTATTTGACCTGCTCAAATATAGCAACCCAAACAAACTTCAAAATCCATAATGGTTCTTAGTTGTCCCTAGTTGCCTTACAGTGGTACATGTATTTTCAGAACACATACTGTAGGCCTACAATCTGGAAAAATAAAGGTTCTTCAGTGGTTATTTGCAGCAACAATCAAACTGACCTTTAATTATAATGGCTACTTAAAGTCCCTGTAAAGCCATATTAAAGTATGTGTTCTGAGTTTGTCACACCACAGAAAAAATGTGTTATTAACCACCCAGCCAAATTTGAATGATTAAAAAAAAATCGCTAAGTAAATGAAATAAGTTATCAAAATCGTGAAAAAATGAGCAGTATTCTCTGCTCTCAAACCCTGGGGGCATATCCGCTGTCGGAGCTGAAACCACACCCGCTCACGAGAGCTGCAATCTCAACCGGTCTCAACTTACTTGTCTAATGAGCCATACTGATGCATATAAACAAAAGAATCATGTTAGAGGGTTGCAAAATTTAGTAGAGTTACTGTGGACTACCTACTAATTATAAAATAAGCTTATGAACACAAGGCATCATACACTCATTGGTGGGCACGTACTGCCGACTGTTGTTGACAGATGTCGGCACCGTGAGATGGGAGGATGAAGGCTGGGACGGGAGATAGTCTGTTCAGCCCCATTCACCAATAACAGCGGATTATCAGTGAATCCCAGTTGTCTCTGATGAAAGTTTGTAAAACTATCCGGTGTAAAATGATCACTGCAGAGACTAAATTAATCCACCTTCATATCATCGTTTTTAAGAAATGTAAATAAGGAGACAGAGCTGTTTTGTGTATTATCGCAACCAGCTAGCAAAATGTAGGCTGTATAACTAACGGTAATGAGTATGACACTAGAGATTGAGCAAACCGCTGTATTGTTAGAGGCGGGGCCATGCTCGGGGGGGCTCCAGTGCATCATCAAACCCCCGTTTTAGCTCCGCCCAAAAAATCCTGAACACAGAATTGGTGAAAAACTCTTTAACGCTCTAACTTCACAATTCAGTACTACAGAGTTCACAGTTTTTGTAATGTGTTTCAGCAATACATTTGTTACATTCATAATGTGTTTAGAAACAGTTATCAGAATTGACTTTACAGGGACTTTAATGAGGAGAGAAGACTCCTTGGGAAAAACAATTGGATGTTGAGTTTCCAAGATCTTATAAATGTCATCAATGGCTGAGACAACTGGAGGAACATTTTCCAATGGATCACCAAGAGGACAAAACTGAGTGGATATAACTACTACTACAAAAAAGCTTTATCAAAGAATCTGCTTCATAAAATTACCCCAACCCTGGCTTATTGGAAAAATGTCTGTGGTGACAATTCTGCAAACTTATATTGTGTAGCTTCTTTCATGTTTCGTGATTTTATT
>RJVU01038599.1:559770-584045 GCA_003731715.1 Anabarilius grahami | reverse complement strand
ACTACCCTAAACCTACCGATAATGTCAGCAAAAGCTGACGCAACCATGCTGAAGCAACCATGTCAGTTTAGCTTGCTTCTACGTCTAAGTCTTTGAGCTCTTTTATCGTATATATAGATCTAGTTATGCAATGCAAACATGAAAATGTGTTAGTTTACAAATCATGCACTATCTTAAAAGTGTTTTGAGGTCATAAAAGGCAACACAGCGAAAGATAAAGCGTTGTTCATTCTCATACTGTACTACTGACACTGAAACAATACAAATCGGTTTGAAATTTGGCATAACTTAGACTTTAAATATCACACTACCCTGAATATGAGTTTAGACAGATCGTTTTCATACTAACTGCAAACCATATCAAAGTTCATGAAGTCATATCACAAACCAGACCTTGCCAAGTATAGTGCAGGTGCAGTTTGCTCGAAAAATGCTTTTGTACCAACAAAATGAACCAAACTTCAATATCACAGCACTAAGAGCTATTCAACGTTTCTCTCCCTAATCATTAATAAACACAGCTAAACAACATCAATCCTTTCATGTTTAAGTGGAATTCTGGAAAAGGGCCAGCAATCATTTTCAGTAAATAACAGTGTATGGAATCTGTTTGAAAATGGAGATCCTGCTGTTTAAATATCACTATTATTCAATATATATGTGTGTTGTGTGTAATACATCTGAAGGGATGTTTGACAGAAGTTGGCCCCTGTGATTTCTACCCAGCAGGACGCAGCACTAAGGCTTAAATGTACTTTCTCTCGCTACAGGAAGCAGCATCAGCCATTCACCACAAATCAAAGCCTTTCAGTGTTATTGTTTTATGATGTGCTGTTGCCCTGGGAGGTGAACACATGTAGAGAGGCTTCATTTAACAGACAGTCACAGACAGGACATCCATATGGCACGACAGGTTACACAAACATACACACTCGTTTCTTACTTTTTGTCAGGATTTTTCACTTTCTCTCTCTTTCTTTGACTAGACGTCTGGTTTTAATTGCAGCTCTGAGATCAGGGAAGAGTAATGAAATCTTTATTGGGCATAAGGTGAGAAGAGACGCTCTCATCCAATCCTCTATTTATTGGGACAGCGGGAAACATCAGAGAAGTGCCGCGTCCTCATACCCCTGAGAGAATTATTTTCGTAGCTTTGTGCATTTCTATCTATGTACGCATTTTCTCTATTTGTGTGCCTTCTTGAGAATAGCTCCTCTATGTCATTATGTGGATAGATCACAAAATACTTCTGGGAAGTCAACATGCCCTGCGGTGTGATGTGCTACACTCCATCCAAATATATTTAATTATTTTTAGAATAACTATGCACACCTCAACAATAAAGATTTCTTACGCATGTTATTTACAATCAGGTAATTCAGATTTGCACTTGCCCTTCCAACATTTTCACTGTGCCAAAAAAGGAAAATATTATATGAATAATATATATAATCTATTTGAATTTTTCATTAACATTAACTTTCTGTTAATTAAATTCCATTAATTTGCATAACTCAGCCAGCGATCATCACAAAATTAACAGGGATAGAGTGATCAGGACCCAGATGCAAAGTGAAGGACTGCAAAAGACTTTTTACTTTTAATACTTAAGTACATTCAAAATCAAGTACTTTTGTACTTTTACTCGGGTAAAACTGAAAATGATTACTTAATACTTTTATTGGAGTAATATTTTATTAGGGTATCTGTACTTTTACTGAAGTACTTGATTCTTCGTCCACCAGTTTTTGGTGACTAAATTTGGTGACTTTTGACACTAAAATTTGCAGTGCCGACCAATAGCATGCCACTTAGCTCAACAACTGACCTCTGTGAGGGCAAAGATTCATTCTTTAACAATGAACAAGGCGATTTACTCTGCTAACATCTATTCGGCCAGTTTTGTATAATAATACATCAGTATTATAAAATGATCCATACAGAAGTTATTTGTAAAGTAGTTATTTGGTTTGCTAGCCAGCAAAATAGCTTTGGATGTTGATTTCATTGTCATTATTCCTGTATCATTCATTGTATTTTGTCACATCCGGTCCCACTTTCAGTTTTGCAGAGGAAAGTCACCGCACCTTTAGAACATTTAATAAACTAGTAAAGGCAAACATGAAAAATGGTGACAAGAAATGGTGAAAAAATTCAGAATCTATGATTAACACTCTTACTTTGAAACCTCAAATCCTGACATTGATAAAAAAAAAGAAAAGTCCATATTATGCATCAACTACCAATGTAGTTGAAAATGTGACTCATGCGCAGTTGTCGGGAGCACTGTCACTCAGTGAGAAACAAATTGACTCATTTTAGAGGGTGAGAAACAAAGAAGCAGACCTGTCAATCAAACAGAATGTACTCAGTGCTGGCAGACCGAGCACATCGAATATAGCACACTGCTCCTTCAAACATACAGCAGAGTCCTGCATATACTCCCAGCATGCAGCACTGTTTCAGTATTTGACCATCCATTTATTGTCAATATCAAATCAAAATTGTCCCCATTTACTTGTGAATGATTGATCACTGCACATTATTACGAAGAAAAGACATTACTGATTATGTTCAAGATGGACACATTTCTAACATAGTTACTTTAATGTTACTTTACTCGTAACATCAGAAAGTAATCTGATTACATAATGCACATTACTTGTTAGATCAAAAAGTAATTTGATTACGTAATGCAAGTTGCTTGTAATGCATTACTTCACTCGTTAGATCAGAAAGTAATGCGTAATGTTACTTTACTTGTAACATCAAATTACCTAATGCACTTTACTTGTAATGCATTACTTTTCTTGCATTACTTTACTTGTTACTTTACTTGTTAGATCAAAAAGTAATCTGATTACATAATGCACACTACTTCAATTCATTGTTAGATGAAAAAGTGATCTGATTACGTAATGCATGTTGCTTGTAATGCATTACTCATTAGACCAAAAAGTAATCTGATTACATAATGCACACTACTTTTAATTCATTGTTCGATGAAAATGTAATCTGATTACGTAATGCATGTTACTTGTAATGCATTACTTTACTCCTTCCATCAAAAAGTAATCTGATTACGTAATGCATGTTGCTTGTAATGCATTACTCGTTAGATCAAAAAGTAATCTGATTACATAATGCACACTACATTTAATTCATCGTTAGATCAAAATGTAATCTGATTACGTAATGCATGTTACTTGTAATGCGTTACCCCCCACACTGCTCATTTCAGATGAGATTGAAAACACTTGATTACTAGGTTTTCTCAGAGGAGAGCTACGTTAGAAATGTGTCCATCTTGAACATAATCAGAATTATCAACTAATAAGGGTAAATCAACATACTCTGGTACACTGGGGGGAGCATCTGAATTTGGTTCCTGCAGTTTTACCTTGACAGTTTGTAGAGATATCTGATTTCAGAACATGAGGATTTCAATTTGCAATTGCGTTCACAATATTTCACATTTATATTTATAGTTTTCACAAGATTTTATAAAATTTTATTGATTGATTTGTTAAAGGGAATTCACCCAAAAATAAAAATTCTGTCATTAATTACTTACCCTCATGTCGTTTTTGTCAGCAAGACAATTAACACTTTCAATGCTCAGAAAACTACTAAAGATGTATTTAAAACAGTTCATGTGACTACAGTGGTTCAACCTTAATGTTATGAAGCGATGAGAATACTTTTTGTGTGCTAAAAAAACAAAATAATGACTTTATTCAACAATATCTAGTGATGGGCGATATCAAAACAATGCTTCACGAAGCTTCGAAGCTTTTCAAATCTTTTGTTTCAAATCAGTGGTTCGGCGCGTGTTTCAAACTGCCAAAGTCACGCCCCCCAGTGGTGAAACATTGAAATTTCGAAACACTTATCACGTAACGAAGCCTCGTTTACTGAAATAAGGGACTTTGGCAGTTTGATATGCGCTCAGAACCACTGATTCGAAACAAAAGATTCGTAAAGCTTCGAAGCTTCATGATAGGTGTTTAGAAATTGCCTATCACTAGATATTGTTGAATAAAGTCGTTATTTTGCTTTTTTGGCACACAAAAAGTATTCTCGTCACTTTATAACATTAAGGTTGAACCACTGTAGTCACATTAACTATTTTAAATATGTCTTTAGTAGCTTTCTGGGCATTGAAAGTGTTAATTGTCTTGCTGGCAATGCAGGCCTATCTGAACCATCTGATTTTATCAAAAATATCTTAATTTGTGTTCCGAAGATGAACGAAGGGCTTACGGGTGTGGAACAACATGACAGTGAGTAATTAATGACAGAATTTTCATTTTTTGGGTGAACTAACCCTTTAAACACACATAATATTGCTGTGTTATTACTGTATTATGTTTAATAAAATTTCTATTCAATTTAAACCAAAAACGCATGATGTCGACTCAAGTTGACATCTGAAAATATCTTTGAAAAATCTGTAAAAAAATGTATTTCAAATCTTGTTTTTCATGCCCTAAGAGCAAAAAAAAAAAAGGAAAAAATCATGACTGAGGTTATCATAATTCATGCATGAAAGGGTTAAGTGCACTACAAGTGAACATTCGATACAATTAAGTGTACTTCTTTTCCACAAAGGCAGTGTGGGTTATAGGTTAATGTTAACCAATATCCCAAGAGCTGTCCATCAATAGCATGCCCATTTTATTCAAGAATTAAACGTTCTTTTACATTTAAGGACTTTTTTATAAATGGTTATTTTTAAGGAGTGATTACCTACAGTCAACACACTCATTCATACTCCTCTGCGTCAGAGAGATTTTTTTCTTAGAGCCTCTTTTCAATGCCTGAACACTTCACTTTTCCCTGTGCATGTGACATTTGTACCCCTACAAGTGAGATGCTGAGAAAGAGTATGAGAAATATGTGAACTAGTTCTTTAATGTATAGTTTTATTGCTGTCAGAAATAGCATCATTCTCTTGAGTGACTCTTGAAAATGTGACAGAATATGGCTGTTTTATTTCAGCTGTTCCCCTTAGACACTGACTGACCTTCAGCAGGCGGAATCCGGTGAATGCCAATGCATTATTACAGGACTTACAATACGCATCTTGCGGAAGATATTTGTAGCCGGAGCTACTTTTCTCTGTGTATGTCTATGGCAAGTCACGCAGTAACTGTGATACTCTGCGGCGGGTCCTACCAGTCCGGTCTGAAATAGTCCGAATATAAACACTTATTATAAGTGTACCATAATGATTCAGGGTATGACAAAAACATGGTTTGGAAAATGAAATCATGTTGTACATTCTCATTATATAATTTTTGTAAATTTTGAACACAAAAAAAGTTACGGATAGCAGCTTTAAATTGTCAAACAGTGGTGTCGTTAAACAATATCGTTATCATTATAGCTGTGGGGTCGACAGTGCTATTCTTTTATATTTAGAAATTTTTTCAGAACTATATCTTTATCGTTATCTTTACACTGTGTTCCAAATTATCATGCAAGTGACATATCAGTAGGATTTCAGTACAATAAACATTCAGATTTTAGTTTTTCTAAGAAAGTGTTTGTTTGTTTATTTATCCATGTCTTTTTTTTTTTTGACAGGAACTTTCCTTAATAAGCCTTTATCTGACCGAGTTCTGCTGTGCTCTAAATCACTCACAAATCTTATGATATTCAGTTTTCACACAATATTAATTGTTCCCTTTCGATACTTCACTCATACTGCGTATGGGGAAAGGTCTCCTTTTTTCCCGCTGCTGAAGCCTTTTTCAATAGCGCAGTGTAACTGCACGGCCATTGGTTCAAACTTGAGAACTTTTTGAACCAATGACGGCGCGGCAGAGCATCTCGAGGCAGTTGATGTGGAGATGGCTCTGCTCATGAGACCACGAACCGAAGGGTGGTCTGCCCTGACAAAGAACGCCCCAACCCGAGTTGGACGCATCTGTCGAGAGCACCGTCCTTCTGGACACTGCCTGTAGGGGTACTCCATGACTGAACCAGATAGGGTTCGTCCAGGGTTTCAGAGCTGCTAGGCAGGCCTGACTGACCTTGATACGCAGGCGGCCGTGCGGCCAAGCGTGAGGAGGGACCTGAAATTTCAACCAGTATTAGAGAGGCCGCATCCGTAGAAGGCCGAGCTGGAAAACCGGGGAGGCGGAAGCCATCAGCCCTAGCACCCTCTGGAAAAACTTCAGAGGTAGGTTGGCTTTGTTCCTGACAGATGCTGCGAGCTGCTGAATAGCCAGAGCGCGCTCTGGCGAGACTACGGCCGTCATGTGGACTGAGTCGAAAACTGCCCCCAGGAACGTAGTACGTTGGCTTGGAGGGGCTGAGCCTGAGAGGCTCGGCATTTTATAAAAACACCAGAAAAATGCTCATTCTGATTGAACGTGGCTTGCGGGGTGAAACCGGCAAGCGACACGCAGAAAAAAACTCAGCAAACAGATATATGCTTCTTAGAAAAAAATATACATCATGAGTCCCACCTGAGTCAGGGGAGAGCATCAGGGTATATATACCCTGAGCATTTTTCTGGTGTTTTTATAAAATGCCGAGCCTCTCAGCGTGTCGCTTGCCGGCTCAGCCCCTCCAAGCCACGTTTGTTGAGGACACACGCTCTCTATGAGAGCGCACTCTGTGCTCATTTTTGCTCAGCTGAACATGACACATGCTCTCTGATTCAATCCCTTACACGCGGGCTGAGGCTGGTAGGCCATCCCCGGAGTGTCATGCTGGAAGTTGGGGATAATAAATCAAGGCTACTCTATGCAGTTCGCCCGACGGCCCCCGCGCTTCAGCGGGGTGTTCCCACTTCAGTTAATCTGGACGACGCTCATGTCCTCCGCGCTGAAGTGATGACTTTGCTAGGGAAAGGAGCTATAGAAATAGTTCACCCCTCAGAGAGCGAATCGGGGTTCTACAGCCATTATTCTCTCATCCCCAAGAAAGATGGTGGTCTCAGACCCATCTTAGACCTCGGACTCCTGAACCTCTCCCTCATGAGATGGAAGTTCAAGATGTTAACGCTGAAACAGGACTGAGGACTGGTTCTGCTCACTGGACCTGAAAGACGCTTACTTTCACATCCAGATAGCCCCCACCACAGGCGATTCTTGAGATTCGCATTCGAGGGCGTGGCTTACCAGTATACAGTCCTCCTTAATCGGGCTGTCCCTAGCTCCCCGCACTTTCACGAAGTGCATGAACGCGGCGCTTTTCCCCACTGAGACAGATGGGAATCCGGGTTCTGAATTATCTCAATGACTGGCTCATCCTGGCCCAGTCGCGAACTGAGCTAGAACATCACAGATCCGTGCTCCTCAGCCACTTACAGTGCCTAGGACTCAGGGTCAACTTTGCCAAGAGCTCACTGCTCCCCAGCCAACGTACTACGTTCCTGGGGGCAGTTTTCGACTCAGTCCACATGACGGCCGTAGTCTCGCCAGAGCGCGCTCTGGCTATTCAGCAGCTCGCAGCATCTGTCAGGAACAAAGCCAACCTACCTCTGAAGTTTTTCCAGAGGGTGCTAGGGCTGATGGCTTCCGCCTCCCCGGTTTTGCAGCTCGGCCTTCTATGGATGCGGCCTCTCTAATACTGGTTGAAATTTCAGGTCCCTCCTCACGCTTGGCCGCACGGCCGCCTGCGTATCAAGGTCAGTCAGGCCTGCCTAGCAGCTCTGAAACCCTGGACAAACCCTATCTGGTTCAGTCATGGAGTACCCCTACAGGCAGTGTCCAGAAGGACGGTGCTCTCGACAGATGCGTCCAACTCGGGTTGGGGCGCTCTTTGTGAGGGCAGACCACCCTTCGGTTCGTGGTCTCATGAGCAGAGCCATCTCCACATCAACTGCCTCGAGATGCTGGCAGTGATTCGAGCCCTTCACTCCTTTCAGGCCTTCCTGACAAGACACCATGTCCTAGTCCAGTCAGACAGCATGACAGTGGTATCCTACATGAATCACCAGGGCGGCCTCTCGTCCAGCCGCCTTTGCGCACTGGCGAAGCGCCTCCTGGAATGGGCATTTGCAAGGTTGCAGTCGCTCAAAGCAACACACATACCAGGCAGAATGAACCTGGGAGCAGACATGCTATCTCGGAGCAATGTTCCCTCAGATGAGTGAATGCTCCAACCCCAGGTAGTTCTCACGATTTGGGAGATCTTCGCGAAGGCAGAGGTAGACCTCTTCGCCTTTATTTCTCGAAGAATGTAGATGCGCTGGCCCAGCCTCCTCCTTTATGCATTTCCCCCAATCGCTCTGATCCCTCAGGTCATCAGGCGAATCAGGGAAGACGAGCACAGAGTCCTCCTGGTGGCCCCGTTCTGGAGGAGCCAAGTTTGGTCCTCAGAGCTGTTCAGGCTTTCCACAAAAGCCCCTTGGCCTATTCACCTGAGACAGGACCTCCTCTCTCAGGCAAACGGGACGATCTGGCACCCTCAGCCAGAACTCTGGGCTCTGCACCTATGGTCCCTCGATGGGAGCCTGTGAACCTCCCCGGGGACGTGCTAAACACCATTTCTCAGGCGAGAGCCCCATCCACGAGACGCCTCTACGCACAGAAGTGGTTGGTCTTTGTTGGCTGGTGCTCAGCACGCAACGTTGATCCTGTAGAGTGACGTATCTCAGATACTGTCTTTCTTCCAAGAGCGGTTGGACAGGGGCCTCACTCCTTCCACGCTCAAGGTGTACGTAGCAGCCATTGCAGCGTTTCACTCTCCCATTGCTGGCCAATAAGTGGGTCGAAACAGCCTCTTTGTGCGTTTCTTGAGAGGTTCTAGGCGGTTGAACCCCCTCGTCCTCTCACTGTTCCCACCTGGGACCTTTTCACGGTCCTCAGAGCGCTCAAAGGGCCCCCCTTTGAGCCGCTGCGGTCAGCTGACCTCAGGCCCCTGACGCTCAAAACCGCTCTGTTACTTGATTAACATCGATTAAGCGTGTTGGCAAATTGCCAACTCTGTGAGCCCTGCTTGCCTCGATCGGGCCCAACGACTCCAAGGTCGTTTTGAAACCTAGGCATGGCTACGTCCCTAAAGTGCTCTCGACTCCGTTCAGAGCACAGGTCGGCGCTGCCTCCTTTGTCGGATGAGCGAGAGCTGGAATTACTCTGCCCTGTCAGGGTGTTGAGGACCTACATAGAGTGGTCACAGCCGTTCCGGCAGTCTGACCAGCTTTTTATCTGCTTTGGCGGCCGCACCAATGGGTCTTCGGCCTTAATGCAACTTCTCTCGCGTTGGACAGTCAACTCTATTGCTCTCTGTTACTTCTCTATGGGCCTGGATTGCCCCATAGGAGTTAGAGCCCACTCCACAAGACGGATGGCCTCCTCATAGGCCTGGTCCAGTGGAATCTCTAATAGAGACATCGGTGAGGTGGCCGGCTGGTCCTCCCCGTCCACTTTTGTCAGATTTTATAATCTGGATATCCCGACCTTACAATCTCGGGTCCTCTCGGTATGACGGCGGCCTCTGTCGAGCTCCGCCATCATGCCACTCTAGAGGGTTAGCTCCCTCCTTGTAAGTGTAACATAATGGGTTCGACGGCCTCGGCCATCTCACTTGTCCGCTGGTTCCCCTGCGGTGTCCAAGACAAGTCCAGTCGTTCCCTGCCGTGGCACGGCGCGGTTGAATTCGTTCCCCATACGCAGTATGAGTGAAGTATCGAAAGGGAACGTACTCGGTTACTAACGTAACCTCGGTTCCTTGAGATACGGAACGAGTACTGCGTTCTATGCCGTGCCACGAGGCTGCGGCTTCAGTGTCGTCGCTTCAGTCGAATGACCTGAAATCCTATGGCGAACTGCCCGCTTATATAGCCATACGCCCCGCCCTTTCTGGCGAGCTTTGGCGCGCTGCATCGCGCCGCGCCGTCATTGGTTCAAAAAGTTCTCAAGTTTGAACCAATGGCCGTGCAGTTACACTGCGCTATTGAAAAAGGCTTCAGCAGCGGGAAAAAAGGAGACCTTTCCCCATACGCAGTACTCGTTCCGTATCTCAGGGAACCGAGGTTACGTTAGTAACCGAGTACGTTTTCATGCCTTTTGCACAACATTGCACCATTTCATGCTTTTCATCTTCAGAAAGATCTTTCTTCCTCCCAATATTGCATGAAAACTGTGATTTGCTTAATAATGTCGAACAACCTCTTTAGGGTTTCCATTTACCTAAGTAGACCTGGCAAACTATTTTGTCTGAGATTGATACCAGTTATCTAAAAAGACATGGATGAATAAACAAACAAACACTTTTAGAAAAACTAAAATCTTAATGTTTATTGTACTGAAATCCTACTGATATGTCACTTGCATAATACTTTGGAACACAGTGTATAGTTATCATTCTTGCCCTGTTTGTGAAACCGGGCCTCAATGTCTAACTTTAAAAAATGAATGAGGGGGAGGGTAGTGAATGACATCCTGTATCGATAAAGACCTGAGGTATGAGTTTAAGAGTAAACATGTTTGTGCAATTACCTGATATGCAGAATTCCTTTAGTAAACTAAACGGAGCCTTGTGGAAGTAAACAACACTATCAGTGAGTACAGTTCATTTTTAGTGAAGTTACTGAGAAAAAAAAAGAATGAGATAAAAAGAGAGAGAATTGCTCATATGTCCCCCACTGAACAGCCTAGAGCAATGCAGCTGTTGAACGAAGAATGCAAATATCACACAGACGCACGCTCAGCAGACTCATTTTTTTTTATCCTAAATTAAATTAGGATTTAATATAATTTCCGTTCAAGATCAAAACAGCATTTAAAACACATGTGCCGACCCAGACAGAGAAGCAAAGATAATAAACAATGAAAGGAAGTGTTTTTGTGAGACAGATTAATCTGAATGAACAAAAGAACGAACAAATCCGTAGGGATGTGAGTGGCACTTAAGTCAATCTCTCTAGTTGGTCTTTCTTGCCCATTTGTCGCTCTCTTTATTGTCTTTCTCTTCTCTTCCTGCTTCATCAAACACTTTACAGACAGAACACTGATTATAGCACTCCATCTCAATCAGACAGCCACACAACACAAACAGAAACTGAATGTGGCCCCTCATGCCACTGCCGAACAACTAAAAAAAGTAAGTAAAAATTTGCATAAAATGAATAGCAGAAAGAAAGAAAGATAGAAAGAAAAAGAAAGAAATGTACAGAAAGAAAAATAGGATTTTTTTTTCAAACGCAAATCAGAGATCTGGTGTCTGTNTCTCAATCAGACAGCCACACAACACAAACAGAAACTGAATGTGGCCCCTCATGCCACTGCCGAACAACTAAAAAAAGTAAGTAAAAATCTGCATAAAATGAATAGCAGAAAGAAAGAAAGAAAGAAAGAAAGAAAGAAAGAAAGAAAGAAAGAAAGAAAAAGAAAGAAATGTACAGAAAGAAAAATAGGAATTTTTTTTCAAACGCAAATCAGAGATCTGGTGTCTGTAAAACGCACAGCAATGTGGTTGTCTTCAGTCTTCTCTATGAATGCTTTCAGTTAAATGTCAATAGACACGATTATATGCATGCTTATAGTTGGAAAAATGCAAACTTTATTTCTGGATACTCAGAAATGAGCATACGTACAGTGTTGTGCACTTTTGTTAACTCAGCAACAACGCAAGTATGTAAAGTCCATTTAAAAATTGCAATTATGTAACTGAATTTTAAGCACTGAATTGAGTAATGAAGTAATTTTAGGCACTGAATTTGCCTAACATGCAGAAACAACCAGAACCACGGCTGACAGACGACACTACATTTTTGCCTTTCGTCTGCATTAAGTTGAACATTTTCAACTTCTCTTCTCAATCCCACAATCCCCAATATGAACCTGTAGCTCAGCACTTTTAGAGAGTGAATTGCAAATGCACAATTCCAGAACCACTTAACACCACTGGACACATACATGGGATGCCGATAGGTCCCATTAAGCCCTGAATGTTTTTAGTAAAGCCCTGAATGTTTTTTAATAACTTTGTCTTCACCAGCCGTTCATGCCTGGTCACTGTTTGTCACTAATAAAGTCATTCAGAGCTGCATTCTTCACTGTAAATCAGATACACACAAAATCTGCTGCATAATGTAGTTTATAAGCTAAATTTATGCAGAGCCTTATGAAACTTAAAGAAACACACCTGATGAATCGATGACCTGACTGTCATCTGTACATCAGAATATGGAGAGCCGTAGGGGACAAAAACAATTTTAAACTACCACATTTTGAAATAAACACTGAGGCTGAGACTAAGGCTACATTCACACTGCGAGCGTTAATGCTCAATTCTGATTTTAGCTCAGACCTGACTTTTTTGTATAGCTGTTCACATTGTTGTTTTAAATGTGGCAAATATCAAATTTCCAGTGTGAACAGATTATGGTTCTGAACTGACCTGCATGCGCAAAAGATCGATACAAACGGAGTTACAGATTTTTATCACAATATCCACTCAATTGCTTCTCAAAACTAGTCCAAAACTAGTCCAAAACTAGCCTAATTGCATTCCGTGAGGCATCCTGGTAAAAATCACGTTCCAGGGCTTAAATATCGCGTAAGTACGGTCGCTTCAACCCACGAAGTTGTAAAACAACCTGTGGCAACAGTGAAAAAGTAACCCAATTCTGCAGGAACACATTTATTTATAGTGTGATCTGCTGCGGAAGCCAGCGAAATTATGCGCAGGCAATATGAAAAATAAAGACAATGATGTGACAAAAGAGAGCAGAGTTTTAAAACTTTTATGATACAAGCCCTCATTTTTTTGTATTAAAGCTGTCTCTGTAATACTTACCAGTTCTGACACATCGCTGTCCTTCTATTGACAACCTTTTGCAATGGTCTATATAACGTTGGGTATGTAAAATCTTTGAATAGACTCCCATGAGCGCAGAATCATGATGAATGTTGATCTCGTGTGACGTAAAAATTGAATGAATTCCGATATGACTGTTCACACTGCGGTTGCATTACAAAACATCTGAACTGTTTCAGATTTAGTACCATAAATGGAAGTGGCACAAATCAAATTGGAAAGTTCAGATTCCATATGGTTTGTGCTGTTCAGACTGTCGTGGGGAAAACAGATATGAGTCCCATGTGGGCAAACAAATCAGATTTGGGCCCCATTTACTTGCAGTGTGAATGTAGGTTAGAGAGACTTTGGTTTGACTTCAATTGTATAATTTTTCAAACAACGTATTGTGCTTTTTCTCACCACACTATAAATTAGTTTATATATTCTATCCCCTAACCCTAATCCTACCCTTAAACCTACCCATCACAGAAAACTTTCTACATTTTTACAGTTTCAAAAAATATAATTTAGCATTATTTATAAGCAGTTTTTTTCATGGGGACCAAAAAAAAAAATGTCCTCACAAGGGCAAGGATTTCAGATATTGACATCTTTGTGGTAACATTTTGTCCCCATAACAAAGGGTTTACCAGAACCACCCACACACACACAGTGTAAAAACGGTACATTCTATCCCCCTACACTACCCCTACCCATAAACCTACCCATCACAGGAAACATTCTGCATTTTTACATTTTTAATAAAACATTTAGTATGTTTTTAAAGGTATTTTAAATATGAGGACTCATGAAATGTCCTCATATTTAATGTTTACGCCGTATTACCAGTGTAATACCCATGTCATTGTGTACAAATTTGTGTACAAATCCTCATAAATCACAAAAACGCACGCACACACACACACACACACACACACACGTTCGTTTTTGTGAATTGTGGGGACATTCCATAGGCGTAATGGTTTTTATACTGTACAAACCGTATTTTCTATCCCCCTACCCCTAAACCTAACCATCACGGGAAACGGTGCACACTTTTACTTTCTCACAAAAACTCATTCTGTATGATTTATAAGCATTTTGAAAAGTGGGGACATGGGTAATGTCCTCATAAATCACCTCTTTTTGTAATACCTATGTCATACCCATGTCATTATACACATTTGTGTCCTGATATGTCACAAAAACGTGCACTCACACACACACACACACACACACGCACACGCACACGCACGCACGCACGCACGCGCACACACATACACACACACACGCACACACACACACACACACACACACAGCACTTCAGTAAGGTCATTCTGAGTTCAGGAAATGTTAGAATCAATGAACACCTTGCCCCCCTCCCCCCAATTCACACTACAGTCAGAAGTGTGCTTATGTGTGCTTGCTAGTACACTGCACTGAAAAAAAGTGAAACGGGTGTATCTTTTACATAAAGTAAATTTTTACATTGGTCTAATTGAAAATCATGGTGTCTGGATTAAAAATGTTTTGTTCAGTTTGTCTAAAAGCAAATAACACTCCCCATAGAAAAATAATTAAAAGGAGACATTTTGTTTAAATAGTATTTATCGCTTGACACCAGTGTTGATGTGCTGAACACATTGTGGGTTTTTTTAATTTCAAGACAGGTTATCCCGGTATATTGTTCTGCTGATATGAAAAATCGGGTACATTTAGCAATATAGCGGGTGAATTGTGTATTTGATGTATATTACGATGTTATGATGAACTATTTGCCTTTCTCCACTGACGTTCTAAGTTGTTCAAAGCGTTTCTAAGGATGCTGATTTTTAGAAGGCAGATTGAGATGGCGAACGGGAAAATGGTTTCAACAACATTAGCAACACATTACTAGCAGTTTGATAACGTAGTCAAGTAAAAGGCTAATCATATGAATTACCATTATGTAATTCATACATAAAGCAATACATAAAACGCATTACCATTATGATACATCAACTTGTAGACGAGCCTGTATAATTAACTGTTCCACTTTTCTTCTGAATCAGTTTCTGGTTCAAACATATATGGCTGAATTAAACCAGTATTTCCTCTTGCCGTTGTGCAGCGTTTACTCCAGTGAAGTTGACAAGAGTGGATCAAGTATTCTGAGCTTGTGTGATTGAGTGGAGGTGGGGCCTAATTTGCAAATTCGTGGATCCATGGCTTTGCATCATATACAATAAATAAAGCAAGGGTGTAGAGTTACATTCAAGCTATCTTAGTGTATGAAGATTTTTTTTCACAGGAAAAAAAACATTTAATTATGTCATTTTGGTGATGAAATGAGTTTCAATGAATAGACCACTTTCTCTTATCATCAGGCTAAATACCAGGTGTACATTTATACTGTATGAACTGTTGCCAGTGACTCTACATTGCAGAGTTTTGATACTTAGCTTTAAATTGCTTTAAAGAACATTGGAATCTGAATCTATTCGTTGCACAGAACAATAGAACAAATGAAGTGAAGAAGTGAAGTGACATGTGGCCAAGTATGGTGACCCATACTCGGAATTTGTGCTCTGCATTTAACCCATCCAAGTGCACACACACAGCAGTGAACACACACACCGTGATCACACACCCGGAGCAGTGGGCAGCCATTGCTGCGGCGCCCGGGGAGCAGTTGGGGGTACGGTGCCTTGCTCAAGGGTCTCACCTCAGTCATGGTATTGAGGGTGGGGAGAGCGCTGGACATTCACTCCCCTCACCGACAATCCCTGCCGGACCTGAGACTCGAACCCATGACATTTGGGTTACAAGTCCGACTCTCTATCCATTAGGCCACAACTGCCCCTACCAGAATTGAAGTTATTGCTTCAGGAACTATTTTAGAATTCAATAATGGTCATTTAAATACAGCTGGAACAAAAACAGAGATGGATTAATGTAGAGAAATATTCATCTCTGTCAAATTGATGGACCCTGCAGTGGTTAGTGAGATTATTTGAGTGTTTGTTGAGGGATGTTGGTTGCTAGAACATCAGTCTGGTATTGATGTTTCTGTTTGGATGGTTAATTGGGGTGGATAGGGGGACGTAATTGAGGTCTGTGTTAAGGAGGGAAAGTAGTCCCCCTTCATTTCTTACACTGATGGCTTTTCGATGGTGACGCCCCAAGCGTGTGAGACATGATGTATGATGAGGTTGCAAGCAGACACAATTCAGTGTTTCCCAGGGTATTTGTACCTCTGTGGTCTATACTACTGCATTAGAAATATATGCATAAGAATGAACTTTTAAGAACACAGTGAAATATTAGCCATCATCACTACCAGAATTGAAGTTATTGCTTCAGGAACTATTTTAGAATTCAATAATGGTCATTTAAACAAAAAATGAAACACATATACAGTATAAAATATGAAGATGTAGAAGTGTTTTTAGGCTACAGGTTTTAATTTAAGCCAACAGTTATCTATCTATCTGCCTGCCTGCCTTCTTACCATGTAAATAATATACTTAAAACGAATATACTTACCCCTGGTTTCACAGACAAGGCTTAAACCTAGTTCCAGATTAAAATGCATGTTTGAGCTGTTTTAACTGTTTTTGCATTGTTTTGTCTCAAGATGGACACCAGTAATGTTTTTTCTAAGGTACATTTATTCTAAGGCCTCTTTTTAATTCATGCTTTAAAACCTAATTATTGTGTCAGTAAATTGGCCAAAATTTACTGACACAACAAATTGTGTAAATTGTTTGAGAATTGAGCCAAAACAATTGAGAAAAACTTTAAATGCAATTATACAGTGACTCCAAAAAAGTATTTAAACTTTCTAGATGTAAATCTGAATATAATTACAATATTAATATTTAGTTACCAAAATATAAATGCATTTACTCTATTGATTTGTATGTGTGTGTTATAGTTTTTGATGGGGTCTACTGTCTCTTTAAATTTGTGTCCTCAGGTGTTTTTTTTGACACAAATGTATAAAAGTTATTTCTTTTATTGTGATTTTCTTTTAATCTCTCTCTTCCTTTTTGCTCTTCGGTATCCGACTGAAATTTCCCATCCTCCCTCTCTCTCTATCCCTAAACTGTGTGACCTAAAGGTTTTCTTTCACATTACTTTTTTTTTTTTTTTTTTTCTCAGGACTTTTATAATGTGTTTCAATGCCTGGGGTCTGAAACAAATGATCATAATGCATTACAGAGAGACATTGTGAGAGTGAATGCGTATATGTGTGCGTATTTATGTGCATATGTGTGTCCGTGTCCCAGCTATCATATTATATTCATACCTTCAATTTATAATACTCATATCGCTATAAAAGCACCTCCAGGACTAAACCACAGACCAGAGAGAAACCTGTACATATTATTACCAGACTTGTTTCCAGTGCTTTAGGATATTGATTCAATTTTAGAAAGGCATTATAAATGATTAATGTTTTCCATTCTGAAAAGTGATTTCGGAATTATGTTTTAATGTATTAGAACATTTCACAGTTGGAATTGGGTGGAAGTGCTTTGAGAATAAAATAAAACAAGAAGGTAAAATATATGTTTTTGATATATTTTTATAGTCATGTTTTATAATAAAATATTTAAACATCCTTAAAACAACATTAATTTCCCTTAAGTAGAAAATTACTGAAAGTTTAACAGAATCAACACGGTTGTCTGTGTCTGTGTCTGTTTTGGGTGGGTTTTGCACATGCTTTAAATCAGTTTCCTGTTTTTCAGGGTACATTTACAGGACAACGATGCACTAAATACGGAAAAGTTTTTCTTTTGCATTTTTCATGTACAGGCGACAACGTTATCAAAATGATCCCTGTTCACACGAATCCGCAAAAACGACTAAAAACGCAGTATTCTGCATGCCATGTCACTTTGTAAAGAAACACTACTCGCCTATTGCTGAACATGTTATATGTATTGTTAGTCGGTGTGACATTTTATAGTACATCTTTTAAACCTAAGATTATTCAGGTAGGGTAAGGTTAGTCAAATCTAGCCTAAACCATAAAGTATTCACCTGCCCACACGTTGACAGGTTGAAGTCCTTCAGGAATGATGTAGAAGACTACCTTGTGGTTGTTCTTTATTGAGGCTCAGTTTGTAGTTATAAGTAAAGTCTCACGGAAGGCAATCGTAACAATAAAATATCTCTTTTACTGGTTACAATACAAAGCAATTAATGCAAAATAAAACAAAATTAAATCAGCTTAAGATAAAAAGCTCTATAACCAAGCTTTATCCAGCAATATTGGAGATGCTGTTAAGCGCCCCTTGTTAGGGTAACACTTCCTATTTTTCACTGAAGTCTTCATCTGGCTCACCTCCGCTTGAGGTTGCAACATGCTCTCTTCACCCTTATTGTTTACCTTTGTGGTTGGTTACAAACATCAAATTCAAAAACCTAACTTTCACAGCTGTTGCTTTGTCATCTTATCTTATAACAAACAAAGGAAGTATTGCAGTTACTTAATTTCATAATCATTAAAGGATTCAAGCATATATGGCCTTAACTTAAAAGCAAGCTAATAACAACACTGAAACAGGTAAATAGCAATATCAATTTCCAGTATGCACATAAATTTGCATTTTTGTAGTTTACACGCGACGATAATGGCATCATATTCAGGCCCCCAAAATGCCATTGTCATATACTGTAAATGAATGTTCAAAAGTTGAAAACGATATTGTGTAAATGGCCCCTCAGTTTGCTACACTGGGTTTTCATTGATTGTTTGAGTTATTGCATCTGATGTTCATTCTGTTTATTAGTTTGCCTTGGTATATAAGCCTGTTCTCGTCTCATTATACCGGTTGTTCTCTTCATGATTCATAGTTTTCTGAAGAGCTTTTCATACTTGAAAAAGTTAACCCTGGGTCATTCTAAACCCTGGGTAAATGGAATCCTGTATTATATTTATTCATGTTTCACATTGCTCATACTATACATGGTGTTAACAGGTAATCATGGGTATTCATAAACTGCCGTTTCACACTGCACATTCCTAAACCCCGGGTTAAAGTCCTTATCTGCATATTTGCGGTGTCAATGTTACTGACTGGACAAATGCAACAAGTGATCTGTTTATATAAAGGCTCTAGCATTGTGCGTCTCTTCATTTCTGACTGTAGTATCAAGTTTTTTTTCTGAATGAACGTTTCAAACTGTAAAGGTAAGAATGACAGTCTCTTCTTCACTCCAATTGTCATGTTTTCCATCACTTAATAAAACCTATAACTGCTAACTGATTAGATTCAGATCTTTAGTTTCCGTGTGTTTGCAACCGTGTGCTGACAGAAGAACAGACCTAAACAATAGATCTAGCAGCACTTAGGATCCTCCTCCTCTTCCAGTAGGATCGGTCCCTCAAGAGACACACAGAATTTTTTTGAGATCTTACTCATCTCGTAGATTACAATGAGGACAGCCTCTTTGTGTTTTTTTCAAGGGAGCTACCAGGAGTTTGTGACCCCTGTGCCATCAGCAAGACAGAGGATCACCAGACCACAGTCCACGCAGAGCACTTCACCCCATCAGCAACAACCCTAATGGACGTGCTAGAGCCCATGGAGACTTGGAGCCTGCGTCAACCACGATATCAATGTCAGAGCTGCAGCCTGATCATAAAATCATCCTGGAGCCCGAGCCCAGCGACAAGAGGCCATTATCTGCCTGTCCTGTATTCACCAAGGAGGCCATTTTTAGACTTTTTGTGTGTCCAGTATTGGCCAGGAAGGCCATTTCGTTACTTCTGCCTGCACTGCCCAGAATAATATATGTATATATACTGTATGTGTGTGTTTATAAATTGATTAAATTGGTTGCTTTTAGAAATATTCAGTCATATTTTATGTAGTACTGTTAAAATTAGCGTTAACGCATTTTCAGTTTAACGCATTAATTTAACACAATTAACGCAGAATCTGTTTTTTTCCATTATAATTTGTCTAGCATTACATTATATGATCACGCTCTTATTCACGTAAATGCTTTTAAACCATCCAAGCGTCACAAGACAAACCAGAACACACTGTCTGTGAATGTCGTGTCTGTGGCACAGAAAGACGCGTGCCAGTACTGAGTTCTCTTTCGCGCTTGAACAATAACACACAGAATTATGCCAAAATGCCCATTTTGTCGAGTATCCTCGACAATGAGTTAAATAATATCTTAAATTAACTTAAAGAGATGCGCGCCAGATCTGCGTCATGTTCGGCAGCGGCAGGTCTTAAAGTCACAGCAGCCTAATAAACCAGTTGATGTGATGTCTGTCATTAATGTTAATCAAAGAACAAAGGTAACAGAGAAAGTTAAGTAAGCCATTTTTCAAAAACGATGTTGGACATGGTTGATATTTGAAATCAATCCAAGCAAACCCACCCCTCTCTTCATTGCTCCGGTCTCGAACCCCGGCCCGATCACTGCTGGCAGGCGAGGCGAGTGCACTAACAATGGCGCTAAACACCGCTTTCTCTAGTGGTCATCAGTGCGCAGTGGTTTACCTGCACAACTCTCATTAGCTGGCCACTGTTACACACACAGTGTGAGAGTGGATGTCTGTTTATCACAGCTGACGTGCAACAAAACAATGCTGCACAAAAAATAAAGCGCAGATGATGAACGAACAACAAGGAAGCACAAAAAAAAGAATGTACAGTACACAAGAGTAAATATAAACAATTGTTCGTTATTAGTCGCCAACAACACAGCAGCTCCAGACAATCACAAGTGACACTCAAACCGAGTGTTACTCATGTGTGAAGCGGAATCAAAGCAGCCTTTGCGTCTGTTTTCAGGCCTTCCTGCTTAGCTTTCTCCAGCACTGGAAAGCTTTTCTAATATTAACGCAGGTCCTAAATCACATGCCCAGTCATAAACCTTCATTCCAGTGATATTATTTTGAGCTATTTTGTATTGTGTCTCATCTTTTTGTATCTCTCTTTCTGTTTTTCTTCAAATCTCCCACTTGCTCGTTCTGTCTCCTTGACCATCATATGCCCCCTAATGCTGATTGGCTACAAGTTTGTTGCTGATGTCGGCCCGACTAACAGTGTTTTTGAAAAATGACTTAACCCACCTTTAAGCTCACTTAAATTAAAAGTTGTTATTTCTTTAAAGCCTAATATATGTTTAAAGTGATAGCTGTAATGTTGAATGTCTATAATTCATGTTAAAAAAATCAATTTCATAGAGACATCAGTAACAGTATAAGTATCAGTGATACTGGCCTTCATTCATAAAAAGATGACATTAAACAAATTTTTAAAACATACAGTCTTTAAGTTGTTTCTACATTATTTGGAGAGTAACTGTGAAATTATTACAATACAAAAATATTAAAAACTATAGTTATTTTTTTTAATCGATTGACAGCACTAATTTTATGATATTTTATTTAAAAGCCAGCCATTTATGTACACAGTTTTTAACAAAAACAATGCGAATGTCAATCAATTCATATTATGAGCCAGGCTGGTAAAGCTTTTGCACACAGTGTAAATTCTACAACCTGTAAAATGGTCACTGAAATGATTCACAGCGTTTATGTGCAGAAGACATGAGATAACACACCTAGGATGACCTCGCTTAAAAAAAAAAAAGACTGATAGGAACTATCCAATGCCAGTGATGACAGTGTTTTAGAGGGCTTGTGGGTGAAACGGCTGAGAAAATTGCAAGCCTTGAGAAAGACGTATGTGTGTGTGTGTGTGTGTGAACTGCCCTGCTGATAATAGAAAGTGTCACAACCTACAAGACTTTTCCTTAAATGGATAAAATGACCTTAAAAAAACAAAAAAAAAAAACAGGCAGATGTACATCACGTATCACATGCATGCCAGTGAGAATATCAGGCACATAGGCTATCCCACTTACCAAATGTGAGAAGCACAAGAGTAAACACAAACAAATCCTCTCTTTATTACTTCTATAAATGTAAAGGTTCGATTGCAAAGGGATGCATAACTGCAAATAAGAGTGTTAGTCATAAACTGAAGGGTGTGGGGATATTGTCAGCTGTCAGTCTTGCGTGTTTGTGGCTCTAGCTTTTATTTCACACTCTCTGCACTAGCTAATTACCACTGTAATAACAACAATGGCAATTTACATAGCAAACACTATCTGGAGAAGCACAGACACTTGTGAATGAGCTCTCTTATGCGCTCAGCGCTCTTTGCGCTACGGTGTGTGTGACATGGGTTAGTGCGTTTGTTCGCTGCTTCTTTGGTTCCTTTTAGGCACATGGGGGCACATCGATTCCCCCTCTTCCATTATAATGACGCAGATAATGTCCTTGCTTCACGCTCCACTGTAGCCAAACACTCTATTGTTTCTTTATTTAAATACAAAAAATCAACCTTAGGAGATTTGTTGATGTTTGCTGGATTTAGAGAATTAGACCATAAAAACTAATCAGCAAAACCACAATGCATAGCGGCGAGCGCAATAGCAGCACTTCTGAACTGGTGCGTTGCGACTCACGACTCATATAATCATTCATGATATGAAAATACATAGGCATGATCAGCATTTAAAATAGTGGATAAAATGCCTATATTTTGTTGTTTATGTCAAAGGTTGTGTGTCCAAATAAAATGTACAGTATTTTGGTACAAATTCATCTGTCATTTTGTAGGAATTAGCCAAATTAGACAAATGCGGACAGATTATGTAATAATATAATAAGAGAAAATATAGCCCGGACTACAATAAATACATTAAAGGAAAAATTTAGGTTTAGTACAAGTTAAGCTCAAGCGACAGAATTTGTGGCATAATGTTAATGTTAAAATAAATAAATAAATAGATGATAGATAGATACTTTTCTTTATATAATTTATATATGATATATATTTAATTTATATTTAATTAAAGCTCAGTTGACAGCATATTATATATATATACATATATATTGGTGCACACATGGATAAAACGTACCCCATGCCCACGGTTAAATATACTGCTGGATGTTTAATGTTGTGGGCCTATTTTTCTGCTGGAGGTCCTGGACATCTTGTTCAGATACATGGTATCATGGATTCTATCAAATACTAACAGATACAAATCAAAACCTGACCACGTCTGCTAGAAATCCAATAATGGGCCATGGTTGGATTTTCCATCTGGACAATGATCCAAAACAAACATCAAAACCAACACAAAAATGTGTCACTGAGCACAAAAAGAAGCTTCTGCCATGGTCATCCCAGTCCCCAGACCTGAACACTAAAGAAAATGAGTGGAGTGAACCGAAGAGAAGAAGCACCAACATGGTGCTGGGAATCTGAAGGATCTGTAGAGATTCTGCATGAAGGAATGGTCTCTGATCTCAGGTGTTCTCCAAACTCATCAGGCATTATAGGCGAAGACTCAGAGCTGTTATCTTGGCAAAAGGAGGGTTGCAAAAAGTGTTGAATAAAAGGGTGCCAATAATTGTGGCCAATGTGTTTTGGAGAAAAACATTTATGTCATAATGTGATTTATCAACCCACTTTCAATTCTTTTCCTTCAATGAAAGGTTAGATTTTTGCTAATTTTATGAATTAAAGATCAAAAGGATAAACAATGCAGATTTATTTTTACAGTCAGCTTTGATCATATTTATCAAGGGTGCCAATATTTCTGACCACAACTGTAAATATATATACACTATGTTCCCAAAATTTTGGGACGCCTGCCTTTACGTCCACACGAACTTTAATGACATCCCATTCTTAATCCGTAGGGTTTAATATGTAGTTGGCCCACCCTTTGCAGCTATAACAGCTTCAACTCTTCTGGGAAGGCTTTCCACAAGGTTTAGGGGTGTGTTTATGGGAATTTTTGACCATTCTTCTAAAACCGCATTTGTGAGGTCAGGCACTGATGTTGGCGAGAAGGCCTGGCTCGCAGTCTCCGCTCTAATTCATCCCAAAGGTGTTCTATCGGGTTGAGGTCAGGACTCTGTGCAGGCCAGTCAAGTTCCTCCACACCAAACTCGCTCATCCATGTCTTTATGGACCTTGCTTTGTGCACTGGTGCGCAGTCATGTTGGAACAGGAAGGGGCCATCCCCAAACTGTTCCCACAAATTTGGGAGCATGAAATTGTCCAAAATGTCTTGGTATGCTGAAGCATTAAGAGTTCCTTTCACTGCAACTAAGGGGCCAAGCCCAACCCCTGAAAAACAACCCCATACCATAATCCCCCCTCCACCAAACTTTACATTTGGCACAATGCAGTCAGGCAAGTACCATTCTCCTGGCAACCGCTAAACCCAGACTCGTCCATTGGATTGCCAGAAAGAGAAGCGTGATTCGTCACTCCAGAGAACACGTTTCCACTGCTCTATAGTCCAGTGGTGGCGTGCTGTACACCACTGCATCTGACAGGTGCTTGATTTTATACACCTGTGGCCATGGAAGTGATTGGAACACCTGAATTCAATGATTTGGAGGCTTTTGGCAATATATATATATATATATATATATGCTGTCAAATGAGCTTAACTTGTATTAAACCTTT
>RJVU01038599.1:541562-559735 GCA_003731715.1 Anabarilius grahami | reverse complement strand
ATCTGTCAACAAAAATTTATTTTGTGCATTGCTTTATTGGTTGCAGAAAGCAAATGCCATATTACAGGGTCTATGCAGTTCATAGCTATAATAGTAGTAATAAACATAATAATAGTAATATTTAAAAATAAGGACCTTTTTTAATTGAGCACAATCAATCAATCAATCAATCAATCAACATGTCCTCCAACCAATACGCCCATATAGGTTGTTTGTCACTTCCCTGAAATACGACCCATTGGAGCGTTTACTAAAGTTGCGCCCCTATCGACAACAGGACACTTTCATTTTAAGGCATTGTACCCTTTTATCTGCATCATATTTCGGGTTTCACGTAGCTCAATTGGTAGAGCATTGCAATATACAACAATATGCAATCATGTGATCACTAGATCATGGGTTTGATCCCAGGGAACACATGTGCTCATAAAGTGTATATGCACTATAAATCACTAAGGGTAGGTTTAGGGAGGGGGTAGGTGTAGTCGTTAATAAAAAAAATGAGTTTTGCTAGATGGAAATAGGACAAATGGTGGGTAAGGGAACGTGTAAATAGTCCACACATTGCATTTAAATGAACACGCATTTTGATTGGTAACAACGGTCATACGTCATTTCATGACGACTCTGTCATTATTTTTACGGCAGCTAGAGGCCGCATGACTTTAAAACGTAAATTTAGGTTGTAATAAGGTGCTTGAAAAAATAACCAATAGGGTCATTTTTTGGAGGAGGACAGTCTCAAAAAAATATTTGTCCTATGTGAAATCTGGGTCCTGAAGCAAAACCGCTTGAGAACCACTGATCTGGATCCATGGTCTTTTGAGATGAAGAGACTCAGAAGAATGGTCTTGAGATCGTTTCAGTTATAGGCAGGAATCAATTTAACAGCTCTGTGTGAAATCTCACTTTGTTACATTAATGTGAAACCCACAGATTGTTCAGCAGGAGAAAAAAAAATTATTTTTAACATTCATTTTCACCTCAGTGAAGTCAGGCTGAAGCTAATTACAGAAGGATAAAAAGATGGCCAGAGAGAAGAATGATTTGAGACAAAGAGCATGTGCTGATTCAGTTAACTAAAGTATCTTTATTTCTCATAGAATTAGTTAAAAATCAATAGATACTTTTCAACTTAATTCAACACTAGATCTTTACTACAGCTATTTACTCTTTGTTTGTCCCTTTATATTCTAAAACTTTCAGACAGATCTAAAATGAGACAAATCATTTTGAATTATAATGTAAATGTAACCCTCATAAGCCCAAGCAAATAAAATTAAATTAAATAAAAAAATGTAATTAAATAAAAATAAAAACATGTTGTTAAAGCATATTTTGGTGTGAATTCTGGAAAATTCTTGTAAAATGTTCAAACTGTCATGTCACAGATATTCAGTTATTATATATTCAGCATCTTGGTTTCATTTCCATGGACTTTTAGTTTGATTTCATTAGTTTCCTGGTTTCCTTAGTCTAGTTTCCCAGCCACTCCTTAGTTGTCATGGTTACTGATTTGATGAGTCCTTTTCAGCTGTGTATCATTAATTACCCTTGTTTGACTCTTTTATTTAAGTTGCTCTGTTCTCTATTCTCATTTGTCCAGTCACGTTAGTGTATAGTGTGTTTGCTTCACTCTGTGGATTACTATTAAATACTTTATTTTGAACTTATTCTTCCTCATCGTATTCTTGATTGCTACACATTGTGACACAAATACATATGCTTTGGTGTTCTTCAGAAGTCTTTCCAGCAAGCTAGGATGCTGAACTTTGATATGTTCATCTGAAAGTATTCATCTGACACTCTATAAAGTTTCATGATCCTCAAATATTCTTTCACTTCACTGACTGCCTGTAAAATACCCACAAATGCATATTTATAAGCTTTCAGTGCAGTTACACTGACCTCTATAAAGCCTTCTCTGTAAACTCGAAGGCTGAATCTTCAGTGTGTTAATCTCTGAGCAGCCCTCTTATAGTCTATAAAGTTTCATTAGTCTACATTGAAAATCATTTGGAGTTGTTTATCTGTTTATCTCTACTCTGTGAAAAACAAAAATAATAGAAAAAAGACCCACTACTGCATTTCATTAACATACAAAAATGTATAATTTGATAGTCAGGACAGACTGTTAGGCCTAGTTACTTAGCAGTGTTGGGCTCATTACTCAAAAAATGTAATTTATTACTCATTAGTAGTTACTCCTTTCAAAAGCAATGTTATTACTTTACTTATTACTTTCTGGCAACAGTAATTACACTACTAGTTATATTACTTTTTCTTTGTATTTTAGCACGTTTACATGCACACCAGTAAGTTGATAACTCACAAATACCAGCTTATTGAAATAACCAGTTTTCCCTATTTACAGGTAAACCAGTAAACTGACAATGCAAGTAAACCGCATTTACATGACTTTATTAATAAATCGGGTAATTTCCCTGTAATGACATCAAAAATAATAATTTCAATTTGCATATCTGACTCTGAGTATTCCATATGTTATGTCAGTTGTGATGTTAAATAAAGCTTGCAACATGTCAGCGAGAAACTTACGGCTCATATTATTCTCTCATGCAGTTACAGATGCAGCGTTCTGACTAAACCACTTCTGCCGCACGAGAGATGAGAACACATTTGTACAGTTTTCTGGGTCTTGAAAGAGTCCGCGTTTGCGTTATATTTGAAGAGTTTGGTTCCAAAACGCTATAAATCCATTTTGATTTGAGTAAAAATGTGTTTTCTTTACCAAGAAAGTGGCAAGATGAAAACCATTATTTCACATAGCATCTTTAGGTTATAATAATCTGGATTTGAGTTTATGTTTTGATTTTCAAAGGTTTATTATAAAAACTGATTATTTTTTTCCCCAAAATGCAATAAATCCATTGGATCAATATAAAAGTTATTTTTCATATTGAAACTGTTGAAAATAAAACAGAGAAACAAAAATAGACACAAGGGTTAAAAGGTACAATAAGGCACAAATTTATCTTGAGATCTGGTGACTGGAGTACATAGGCTCAAGACTGAACATAATGGCAGGGAACAAGCACACTTATAAAGGGCAAGACACAGGTGAAGGGAATCAGGGCTAATGAGGAGAGTACAGAGTACAATTAAATACAATAGCACCATCTGCAGGAGTGGAGAGCACTGAGCCAAAGAGTATAGAACCCAAGAGGCGACACTCTGATACTTTTTGGGCAACAGACACTAGATGGGGCTCCTGTAGCGCGGCCGCCATTATGGGGTGAAAATACTAACTGGACCATAGAATCCTTCACATCTTACGCACCCAAAATTGGCAAATTTCATTGCCAAATCAGAAGCGCAATAGAACATTTTTCAAATGAAATCATCAGTGAATTTTATGGCACCTACAGTAAATGTTGTATTGTCTTATATATATTTTATTTTACCAGTTGTGGATTCCAACCATTCAACCATCTGAGGTAACGTAGAGAGCAAAGGTTTTGTGAAAAAAGTGGAAGACTTAAACACAAAGTCTGTAAAATGAACTGTTAAAAGGATTTGATGATCACTAGTGATAGTATTTTATTCTGTGTTGTCATCATTCAGGTTTGATTTCAGCTTTAATGTACGTTTTTTTTTAACAAAGCAGCTGATATTGCCATAGAAACTACTCGACTGCTGGGTCGCTTTCACCAAAAAATGGCGGAAACGCAGGGCCATTGCTGGGCGCCAGTCGAACAGAAAACAAAATCAAGATATAGCTTAGTGTACTTATCCACGGCAAAGGCTGTGATCTAATTAAATTGGTTGTGGCGGGTTTCAGAGTGAAGCAGACTGTGTTCATGCAAACAGCTCATGATTTGCGTCTCAGAGCGGCTCAGTTCACAGTAAATGAGCTTCATCACTGCATGTGCTGTGAGTTTAACATGCATTTTTGACTGCCCCTCTGTATCCAATTTAAGTTGCATATATTTTTTTTTTCTTGCATTGATGTTACATTTGTAGCAATTTTACATTTTGACAACCAGTTTGATATATACATTTGAGTATTGTGTGTGTCTTAAGATATAGTTTACAAAATAAAACTACTCGTTGAAATCATAATTGTATTGTATGATGCTATTTTAAACCCAAAATCTATTACTTAAAACATTCTTCATTAACAATTACTCAGTTATTTGTAATATATGTAATCATAAAAAAAAAAAAAAAAAGCTGTTTCAATGTGGCTAGCTACTTTTTGATAGTTACTTGTAATGTAGCTAACTACTTTTCAAAAGGGTAGCTTGACTGCATCTTAACTACTTTAAATGGTTAGTTCACCCAAAAATGAAAATTATGTCACCCTCGTGTCGTTCCACATCTGTAAGACCTTCGTTCATCTTCAGAACACAAATTAAGATCTTTTTGATGAAGTCTGAGAGGTTTTTGTCCCTCCATAGAGATCCAATGCAACTACCACTCCAAGGTCCAGGAAAAACGTCATTAAAGTACTCCATGTGACTCCAGTGGCTTGAACTCAATTTTATGAAGCGACTGAAGTGCTTTGTGCAAAAATAAATAAATAAATAAATAAAAATTATAAATAAAATAATAATAATAATAATAATTTATCACTTTATTTGAACACTAATTTATAGCTTTATTAAGCTGATTCTTAGCTGAACATAGCTGAAGCGTTTTACGGTGACTTTAAAGCAATATACATCCTTTCTTCTCCAAATGTGGAACTAGTTAAGTATAATCATATGTCCCTGTTCCCACAATTATTCAAGACACAGATGACAAATTCATGAATCTTTCCAAGCATATGATGTCAACTGTATCTTTCTTTTTTCCCCGTTTTGTAGTTACACATCACCATGGCAATGTTTTGCCTGTGGAGGCCCAGTTTGTTTCTTTCAGATTTACCTGCAACCTTCAGGCGCCACAATGTGATGGGAATTACTGCAGCGATCAAGGCAAGCAGAACTCTATTAAACCGCCTCCAACTTAAAGGAAGGACACTTAAAGCTGTACAATGTAGAATGAAGGACATAAAGTGCAACCTGGATCCTTGTAGTTGATGATTCATGGTTCTAATTAATACTTGATTTCATTAAAGTCAAGTATTAATGGTGACATTGGATTTATAAATGATAACTTGATTCATAAATTCAGATTAAAAGAAAAAAAAATGGATTGACTGATGAAAACAACTGCATCTCTCTATGTGCAAAGAATCTCTGTGTGGTTCCCTGTGGAAAAAAGCTTGTTATTTCACCACGCTTAATCTCACACACTTGGTTAACCATGTGTGGACACTCTGAGGCAGTGAAATATTGAGTTATCAACTGGACAAAAATATTTAACGCTAGTCAATACAAATTAAGCAGGACCGCAGGGTTTTAAGGGAATAGCTTACCAAAAAATGAAAATCAGGCATTATTTAATCACCATCATGCAGTTCCAAACCTGTATGCTGTTATTTATGCTATTGAACACAATAGTAGAACTTTATGAGAATCATTAAGTGATGATAAGGGGCTATCAAGCTCCAAAATGTATAATTTGATCACAAACTGAGCAAGGGGGAATTAGGTTTTAAATAAGATGCTCTCAAGGAACTACTGAGTCCATAATATACAACGCATCCATGTATTTGGAAGCCATACGGCAGGCAAGGGCAACTTCGGTCCTGGAGGGCCACTGTCCTGCAGAGTTTAGCTCCAACCCTAATCAAACACACCTGAACAAGCTAATCAACATCTTAGGATTACTAGAAAGCTACAGGCAGGTGAGTTTTATCATGGTTGGAGCTAAACCCTGCAGGACAGTGGCCCTCCAGGACCGAAGTTGCCCATCCCTGCCATACGGTATGCATTTAAATGTAAAATAAAATATTCACTCATTTTGGAATCCTAACACTGAACAGTATATTTTTGTCCATATAAAAATCAGTAAATGTCCCAAAATGAATATTTTTTCTCTGTTTGAGCCTTTAAATAAAACTGGTGTTTTTCTTTCCTCAAGTATGAGCTCCATATTTTCCTATATCATACTATATGAGCATAATAGCCTGATGTATTAAATATGATACAAAAACGTATGTATCAAATACTCAACAAAAAAATTTGCAAACACATGCAGATTTCTTTAGATTCAATAAAAGTTCCAATAAATTGTTCCTACGGTGGCCGGGAGAGCTCAATCCACTGCAACTGAAGAAAACACATGCAAAAAAAAAAGCACCAGCAAATTAAGAAAACATCTTTATCAGTTTGACAACACATGTGCTGCAAATACTCACAACGCAACGAAATACAGAATAGCACTGCAAATACTCAAGCAAGTGACAAACCCGGCTTATTGTTCAATGTCTGCTCATCAGTGGTGTTGTCAGTGACCTGAAAGTTGTGTGAAAACAGCGTGTTTCTGTATATGGTTGCATTGTGAGTATTTGCAGCGCATTTCTGTATTTGGTTGTGTTGTAAATATTTGCAGCGCATTTCTGTATTTGGTATTGTCGTGAGTATTTGCAGCACGGTTCTGTATTCGGTTGCATTGTGAGTATTTACAGTGCATTTCTGTGTTTGGTTGTGTTGTGAGTAATTGTAGCACGTTTCTGTATTTGGTTGTGTTGTGAGTATTTGCAGCGCGTTTCTGTATTTGGTTGCGTTGTGAGTATTTGCAGCACGTTTCTGTATTTGGTTGCGTTGTGAGTATTTGCAGCATGTTTTTGTATTTGGTTGCGTTGTGAGTATTTGTAGCATGTTTCTGTATTTGGTTGCATTGTGAGTATTTGTAGTGCATTTCTATGTTTGTTACATTGTAAGTATTTGCAGCACGTTTCTATATTTGGTTTCATTGTGAGTATTTGCAGCACGTTTCAGTATTTGGTTGCGTTGTGAGTATTTATATCGTATTTTTGTATTTGGTTGCATTGTGTTTGCAGCGCGTTTCTGTATTTGGTTGTGTTGTGAGTATTTTTAGCGTGTTTCTGTATTTGGTTGCATTGTGAGTATTTGTAGTGTATTTCTGTATTTGGTTGCATTGTGTTTGCAGCACGTTTTTGTATTTGGTTGCGCTGTGAATATTTGCAGCAAGTTTCTATATTTGGTTGTGTTGTGAGTATTTTCAGCACGTTTCTGTATTTGGATGTGTTGTGAGTATTTGTAGTGCATTTCTGTATTTGGTTGCGTTGTGAGTATTTGTTTCCTAATCTGGTTGTCTAATAAACATGGCTCTTTGATGAATTGCTTTGTTCCTCTTTTGTAAGTCATTTTGGATAAAAGTGTCTGCTAAATGCATAAATGCAGAATGTAAATGCATATTTCTGTATTTGGTTGCATTGTGAGTATTTGTAACGCGTTTCTGTATTTGGTTGAGTTGTGAGTATTTGCAGTGCGTTTCTGTATTTGGTTGCTTTGTGAGTATCTGCAGAACATGTGTTGTCAAACTGATGATGTTATCTTAATTTGCTGTTTGTTTGTTTGTTTGTTTGTTTGTTTGTTTTTCTATTTGCCTGTGTTTTCTTCAGTTGCAGGGTGTTGAGCTCTCTCAGCCACCATATTTTCCATTACAAATTTGAGCTTTGGGAGGTTAGGGTTATTAGTGATTTATGACTAAAATTTCAGTCTGTACATATGACTTCAGAAGTCTTGGAATGTATCACACAACTTGTATGGTCTATTTGATGATACTTCCATTTTATGATACTTTCCAATCTTGACAGCTGTGGTCACTATGAACTTAGTCCTACACAACATGAACGTGAGTAAACGGTGACAGATTTTTCCTTTTTATGTGTTCCATTTCTTTAATTCAAGGTTACAAAAGGACACATTCATTGCGATGTTAAACTTGCACATGTAAGTGTCTCTCGCTGAGTCCCTCCTTGAAGTGAAAGACTCACATTCATATTCAGTCACAAGACTCTTGGGCTACAATAAGCATTAAGAGCGTAAATCCCCTCTCTTCTCTATGTGGGGTTTAACAGCAGAGCCGAGAGAACCATTTCTCTCCACGGGGGATTAGAAAAGAGCTTGGATTCAATTCACTTCATTATTCAACGGCTATTGCGTGCTCGAGGAAATGTGTTTAAAACCCAACACACAAGCAAGGTGACTGTCACATAATAAAGGCCCTGAGTGTACCAACATTATGCTTAAAGAGCACAATATCTAGATTGAAGACTCAGTAGTGTGGAGAGCTAAGCCACTGCTACACTCCTGAGTGAACAGACTCAGATAAAGTTTAATGGGATATGTAGTGCTGTTTAATTCTCTTCCTTCTTTGACAGATTTTCAGAGTTAATTGATTTAGAGTGACTTACAATGGCAAGACACGTCGGATGAGTAATCCTTTCGATTCTGCTCATTTACTACGTGAAGGATCTGCATATATACATGAGAATTTCAGCCTGTAAATTTAGTCACCACCTGGAATGCCGTCATCCAATTCACGTCCAAGAACCAATCAGTCTGATCATCCATATTCATGAATATTCATCAGCCATCAAAGCTGTGGATGAGAACAATGGAGTTTGGAGAATTGGTGGGAGATGTTCACACAATCACAGAAAATTAACTGATAATTGCCAAAGTATTTACTTTAGTCTTATTTTAACAGTAATTCATAAAGTTTTAGAATTTTCATTTTTTTTTTTTATCTTTGGATTTACCTGGATATCTTCATTAATTGCTCATAAAATTGGATCTGATATTCATCAAAGTCACAACAATAGATGCACAGTCTGGTTAAACAAATTACATACAATGATATGTCTGTGCTATGCTGTGTCTTCATTAAATACACTCTGTAAACATGCTTGCTTGAAGTAAGTGAACTCGAACTCCTAGACTAATGAGACACTAACCTGATCACTAACCACCAACCTGGAATAACTCCAATCAAGATGAGTTTGGAGGTTTTTTCAGAGACTGTCCAATAAAAACACTCCAAAGTTTATGTTTCTATTCATAAGAATCATTGATGTGAACATTCATCAAACAAAAGAGTTCTTTGAAAAGTTTCACATACTTTGTCTAGTAAATGTATGTAAAAACCTTTTATTTTAAATTTATTTTTTTTTGTGATAATGGTTAATCATGTTGGGTAAGATTAATCACAATTAATCACACTATTAAACTTTTCTTTATCATAAATATAGTTATATAATATCAGTTTAATGGCATCTTAATTTTCAGACTTGTTATAAATACATATGCCGGAGCTTGTTTGCTTGTATAAGCTATGGAATTTACACATTTTAAATGATTATTTGTAATTACTATGTTATAACAACGACCATATGTATACTTATAAACAGGGGTGCACATAACTTTTTCGGTTATAATTTAAGTTATAAATGCATATATTGGTGCTTGCATGTATTAGCTCCTGAATTGCCACAGTTATAAAAAGTGAAGAAAAGGAAGTTGAAGTGTAAAAAGGAGCTGCATAATTTCATTCAAATTTTTAATATATTAAAGTCCCCCTGAAATCAAAATGTAAGTTTTTTTTAGCTTTCAGTATGAATATGTTAGCCTTAATGTTATAAATAAGCTGGTGTGTTTCAAAACAATGACAAAATTCGCATTTAGGAGATATAAGCTTTCAAAACTTACAGTGTCTCACTTCTGCTAAAATGGATCACGGATTTTCATGACATCAGCTTCTCATCAAATCTTCTGTCCAATCAAATGCTCTCTAGAATCTGAAGTTGGCTATTTTAAAAAAGGGGCGGGGCTGTTCGATATATCACACTAACTTCCTGTTTCAGTTGAAATTACATCATAATGCTGCACGTTCCAAGACACTTCAGCGGGCCTTTAAACAAGACTACTGTCACATCTGTTTTGGGTTTTGCTTCACTTTTATAGTTTCATGCCTTTTAATTGTAATTTCTCATAGTCTTGTTTCTTGGTTCCTTGTCATGTGATTCCTTGCCCTCATGTGATCATGTCATCATGTCTTGTGCTTCCATAGTCTTATGTGTCATGTTCTGATTGGTTGTTCAGGTCATGTGTTTCTCAGGTATGATTTGACAATAGGCTTGTTCGAGATGAACTACACTAGCCTGCCACCGGCTGGCGAGATCTGCCGGTTGCAGGCGGGGGACGACTACAGAGACGGCCATCAGGTCGGACACATTCTGTAGTGTGCTGAACCAATGTCATTCATGGCAGACCACGCGATTTTTGCGTTGATTGTTTTCCAAGAAGTGGATGCGATTGAAATTCCCATGTTTTGTATTTCAGATATTCAATATCAAGATTGGTTAAATACAGGAACTTGTCTAAGAAAAAACCTTGTCCTTGTCATGACCAATAGTCTGACAAATGAGAATAAAGTGTGTTGTCATAAAGGCTTTTGAGCAACTGCAGCACCTGACCTAGGCGGCTCGATTTGCTCTTGCGGTACTTTGATGGCATATGTGATAGTAAGGCGGCTGCAGCGCCAATCAAAGCCTGACAAACTTTCTAACCAGAATGCATTACTTTTGTCAGCCGGCGCCACATGAAGTCGAACAAGCCTAATGGTTCATTGGGTTTATTGCTTTCAGGTGTGTCTTGTTAGGTCATTAGTCTGTGTATATATATATAGCCCTCATGTTTCCATTGTTTCTCGTCTAGCGTTGTTCCCCGTAACTTTCCCTGTAACCTGTCATTATTGTCTTATCTTTACAGTTTTGGAAAACTGAATAAAACAGGGTGTAGAATGAGGCTATTAACACATTGGGGAAGCAACAACCATATCTTAACATATACCTATACAAAAAAGGAAATGACACGCACCACTTCAGTGGTCTGCTCTAATTGGCTGCCAGAGCATGGAGTTATTTCAGCTGAATTCCATGAAGGATGGAAACTGTATGCGTAAACACATTCTTCAAATAAACCTAATCTGTGTCAAGTTAAAACAGCTATTAGCAATGCAAATCAACATTCGTTGTCTAGGCACATTATTTACTACCATCTGAAGCTCTTTAAACAAGCTGGAGCTGATGGGACTAATTGTTTTAAATTGCAGACGTTAGAGCTTTGATGACCAATTACTACTTTTGGTTTTGATGACCATAAGGAAAGAGTCGCAACATCAGCAATCATTTACTTCATAAATTTAGCTGATGAAAACTGACATTTATTGTTTCCAAGTAACCAAATTTGAGTCAGAAATAGCTGACTGCTTCAAGCATTCCTCCCATATGTGCTGAGTCTCAACTCTCTGTATGGCTGTTTGATGAGTAACTGCTATATTAATAATAATTACAATTCATACAAGAACATTATTTAACATGTAAAGTACTTTTAATTGTCGCTAAGACAAGATTTCAAAATCTATGTAGCATGATTTTCCCTAAACCAGTTAAGTGTAAGCTGATTTCAGCTGAGTGAAATTTATGCTTAACTGGTATAATAACAACACATATTTTACGTTATTATAGTTAATTACTATGTTATAACAACCACTAAGTGTATCTAATAGCAGCTTAGGAAAAAAAACAAAAAACAAAGCAATTAATATTTTTTGTAATTCTGTTTAGTGACGCTAATGGTGCAAATAAAATTGAACTTCAGGTTTAAACCAAGACCAAATTCATCCACTGAGAAGTAAAAATGTTATAATAATGCATGATTGAAAAAATGAATGATTTGATCAAATGAGTCAAATCAAATTTGTACTCAGAGGTATGCTCAGCAGTCTCGGTCTAAAGTTCAGGAGGTTTAAGAGGTTGTGTTTTTAATCATTTCCCCCCCTATAGCTCCGAGTTTCTGCCTAAGCACAAAACTCCCACCTGCCTGCTCTTTGTCTCACACCAATCTATTTCTGCTCAATCCAGACGGCTTGTCCATTCTGAAGAGGACTCAGAGGAGAAAGCTGGAACACAGTTATACTGCTGCAACAGCACTCTCTGGAACAAACCCCAAATCAAATCAAGAGTTCTGTAAAAACATATCTCAACTGGAAAAAAAAAACTACAACTCAACTAAAACTCAACTCATAAATAACCTCTACTCAACAATCAACTCAGAAACTCAATATTAGGTACAACACAATATCAAGCACTCACATACAATCAACCTTATAAACAATCAAATACATAAAATCTCTTAAAAACACATCAGGTTATGCATAGCTACATGGTTATGCATTTTATTACGGTTTTTACTGGCTAAGTTTAATAGTGTGGAACCCATTTCTGGCCTCTAGCAGCAGTCAAAGCACCGAGCCCTCAGATAACAGCCGATGGGCAGCACGGACAGCAGCTGTGTATGAGCAGATGAGTTATATCACTGCTTTCACTCAGAGAGTTTGACTCAAAGCTGCCGCCGGCATGAGGAAGAGGTTGTTTTAAAAACAGCAAGAGAATGGACATGACCTCAATATTATTTTAGCAATGAACACATGGAAGTGTAGCGGTCAATTGTTTACTGTCAACAGTGTTCACAGATTTATGTCCAGTGAAACGTATTCTGTAAGAACTCGCAAAATATCAACTGACATGCCAGAATTGCACGGCTAATTGATGTCAATGGAGAAAAAGGTTTTTTGGCAGCAAAATGGTGTAATTATGTGATCTACCAGCAATGGCCAAACCCTGACCTCTTGGAATCAAAATATATATTACTCCCATACATATAAAAAAGTAGATAACTTGCAGTTGAAAGACAACAGATAACCATGATTGGAAAAACATGCCTGTGGCATCATTTTACATTGCTTTTTGCACGTTTCAAGACACTTTCAAAGTGAAATGTTCAGTAAGTGGCACTAAAAACATGTTCAGCTTTATCTGAAATAGATAAATGGGAATCTGGCAACATTTTGTTACATTGGTTGTTGTTTGTATCATGACAGTTGGGAAATGAAATGTCTGGTGTGTGGCACTAAAAGGTTAATTATTTATCCTATTTGAAAACAACGTACCACCTACACTAAACCCAATCCAAACCTAAAGAATAGTGTTACCAGAACCAAACGTGTGATAAAAAATGTATTTGCTGGAGCAACAATGCCTTTTTACATGTGTCTACAAGTCTTTTATCGTGACTCGTGTCTAACAGAACTCATTCCCAAGCGCTTCGCATCACAAGTGCAGTGCTGTATCAGAGGAGCTACAGAGCAAGTTTACATTCATGTCAAAAAAGACATACACATGGAGCTGGTTTACTCTAAAAAAAAGTGCTATATAGCACTAAAAGTGGTTCTTGGCTCGTAATCATAGGGGAACCACTTTTGGTGCTATGTAGCACTGTATCTTTAAATGTGCTCTACAGCACCTTTGTCAAATTGATGCTATGTAGAACCCATAAGACGTGCCATATCGCATTTTATTTCTTCAACAAAAATGGTGCTAAACAGCACCAACAGTGGTTCTTTGGCTCGTAAAGAACCTTTAAAGGGGCTTAACAGGTTATTTGTATGGCAGTGGTGCTATATAGCACCTTAACCAGTCCAAAGAACCACTGAAGAACCGCTGAAGAACCATACAGGGGCTTAACAGGTTCATCTTAAAGCACCTCAGTCATCTTAAAGAACCACTGAAGAACCGCTGAAGAACCAGAATTTGGTGCTATACAGCACTTAAAGTGGTTCCCCTATGATAACAAGGCAAAGAACCATTTTTAGTACTATATAGCACCATTTATTTTTTTAAGAGTGATGAGGCTTTAACATTGTTTACCTTATTTACTTTTGTAACCACAATTTGTTTGAAAAGGAATAAAAGTTGTGGGCATTTTACTACCTCTAATGTTGTATGTTTTGGAATTTTGCAGGAATGTAGGTAGAGGCACATTTTTCCAGTGTGCCTGTATGTTGGATATAACCAGTACAAAGATAAGCTCTCTCCAACAGGGATAAGCTGCATTTAGATGGAGCTTTCTTTTTTTAAGAGGGAGAGAGAAAGATAATGAGAAAAAAATTCTCTGTGCTGTGGTAGCTAGGTGGTTTGTCCTTCACACATGGAACAGACAGGGTAGAAGGTCATCATATACACTCAAGTGATGTTGTTTCAGGTGATATGTGAGTGTGAAGGTCAGTGAATAGAGTCTGGTCAAGATGCAGCTGCTATTGTAAAAAAACAAACAAAAAAAACATTATCTTCTTGTCAGTTATAAGCGAAAAAAATGTCCTCTTTGTGTCCTTATACATTGATAAATGCACCTTTAGATGGTTGCAGAAGCTAAGGCTCTGTTTGCACCTGGTTTTCGTCGATTCAGTCACAAGTTGACAACACTAAATACAGGTGTAAACGGGCTTTAAAATGTTTTGAGCTTGTCCGCTTTCTACCACTTCCAGAGGTAGTCAAAAACACATTCGGCTGGATGGCTTTCGTACGTAGACGCTGATGATTTCCAAGATTTCAAAGAACGGCATAGTTTTCAGTAAAATAAAATGCACATAAAGTGGTACAAATCGAATGGATATTTTTCTCATGAGAAATTAGATGAAAGTATAGGTTACAACGGGGCTAAAGGCACACCTTAAGAAAAATTGTGCTTTTCACTAATTTCAAAGTATACAGGTGCTGGTCATATAATTAGAATATCATCAAAAAGTTGATTTATTTCACTAATTCCATTCAAAAAGTGAAACTTGTATATTATATTAATTCATTACACACAGACTGATATATTTCAAATGTTTATTTATTTTAATTTTGATGATTATAACTGACAACTAAGGAAAATCCCAATTTCAGTATCTCAGAAAATTAGAATATTGTGAAAAGGTTCAATATTGAAGACACCTGGTGCCACACTCTAATCAGCTAATTAACTCAAAACACCTGCAAAGGCCTTTAAATGGTCTCTCAGTCTAGTTCTGTAGGCTACACAATCATGGGGAAGACTGCTGACTTGACAGTTGTCCAAAAGACGACCATTGACACCTTGCACAAGGAGGGCAAGACACAAAAGGTCATTGCAAAAGAGGCTGGCTGTTCACAGAGCTCTGTGTCCAACCACATTAATAGAGAGGCGAAGAGAAGGAAAAGATGTGGTAGAAAAAAGTGTACAAGCAATAGGGATAACCGCACCCTGGAGAGGATTGTGAAACAAAACCCATTCAAAAATGTGGGGGAGATTCACAAAGAGTGGACTGCAGCTGGAGTCAGTGCTTCAAGAACCACTACGCACAGAAGTATGCAAGACATGGGTTTCAGCTGTCGCAGTCCTTGTGTCAAGCCACTCTTGAACAACAGACAGCGTCAGAAGCGGCTAAAGACAAAAAGGACTGGACTGCTGCTGAGTGGTCCAAAGTTATGTTCTCTGAAGAAAGTCAATTTTGCATTTCCTTTGGAAATCAGGGTCCCAGAGTCTGGAGGAAGAGAGGAGAGGCACACAATCCACGTTGCTTGAGGTCCAGTGTAAAGTTTCCACAGTCAGTGATGGTTTGGGGTGCCATGTCATCTGCTGGTGTTGGTCCACTGTGTTTTCTGAGGTCCAAGGTCAAGGACAAAGGTCAATTGGACCTCAATTGACCAGAGATTCCATAGAAAATCTATGGGGTATTGTGAAGAGGAAGATGGGATATGCCAGACCCAACAATGCAGAAGAGCTGAAGGCCACTATCAGAGCAACCTGGGCTCTCATAACACCTGAGCAGTGCCACAGACTGATCGACTCCATGCCATGGCAAATTCAGGCAAAAGGAGCCCCAACTAAGTATTGAGTGCTGTACATGCTCATACTTTTCATGTTCATACTTTTCAGTTGGCCAAGATTTCTAAAAATCCTTTCTTTGTATTGGTCTTAAGTAATATTCAAATTTTCTGAGAAACTGAATTTGGGATTTTCCTTAGTTGTCAGTTATAATAATCAAAATTAAAAGAAATAAACATTTGAAATATATCAGTCTGTGTAATGAATGAATATAATATACAAGTTTCACTTTTTGAATGGAATTAGTGAAATAAATCAACTTTTTGATGATATTCTAATTATATGACCAGCACCTGTATGATTGCAGGAAAAATATATATGTTTGTATTGAACATTGATGGAGCAACATATTTTGTGTGAAAAAAAAATAATAATCATAAAGTGGTTAATTTTGTTTAAAAAATCTTATAAATGTATGAGGTGGTGAGGGGGCCTTTTACCCCCAGCAACAAATACTTTAGCAAAAATAATATGTTTTTAATAATGACTCGGTTAATACTTGTTCCAAAGAATCACCTTAGCAAAGTTTGTACTATTTTCTGTTTATTTTGATAAATAAAATAATTAATTTTTGTTCAATAAATATACTGTCATTAAAATAAGCCCATGTAATATATTTTTATATATTTTAAAATACAGAAACAAAATTATTTTAAAAAGTAAAGATTCTGAAAGCATTGAAGGAGATCCCATAATAGCCTATTTAATATAGATTTACAGTATTAACAATAAATTATATGTTATTATAATATGATTAATATATTTTAAAATATGATTGTTTCATAAATATGGTGATTATCTCTAAGATGGATACCCAATTTGATAAATTATATCTGCTATGCGAATCTAACCGTCATGTTAAGAAATGGAAAAGTCAGCCAGCTATTCATTATCATGTTAATTATTGTGCCTTTTGCCCCAACAGCAGGGGGGCTTTTTACCCCAAATACCATACTTTTACATATTCACCCGTTGTTGAAAAACTGTTGCTTGAATTACATTGAACAAAACTGAAAATCATAAAGAAGACCTTTGTCTGTAAATACAAACATTCATTTAATGGATTCTTATTTGCTACTTAAATCAACAACATTTAAAAAACATCAAATATTAGATCAAACTACCTCAGAATTAACTTTGCGTTGCTGCCCGCGATCGCGTCAAAGATCAGACAAATTTGCACGTGCGTCTTGAAAAGCGGATATTTAGGAAAGTGCTGCGGCAAGATTTGTGCCACCTAGTGGTTTAGAGAAAAATAAAATCAAAGGCGCCTTTAGCCCCGTTGTATCCTACCATACATTTATTTTACTATAAATGCTCGTCAGTACATTTGGCAGTACACTTTGACCATATTTCAAAGACAATAGAAGTAATTACATATAAATAAGTACTTAAATGAAAAAAAAGCACTCTTAAAGGTGTAATGTGTAAATTTTAGCGGCATCTAGCGGTGAGGTTGTGAACTGCAACCAATTACCAGAGAGTAGCCAGTGAAGCAATGATGTTTCTTACTTCTAATAAACCAGACGACTACTAATGCTACTACTACTTCATGCGTATTCAACGTAGTGAAAATGCAAGGTGCCTCTAAAAACACAAACGATTTTAAAGAAGAGCAACATAGTGACGAAACGCTCTGTAGGGCAGTTTCCGTTTAGGGCTACTGTATAAACATGCCGGCGCTTAATGGAGACTTAACATGTACAGTAAGGGGACCCGCGGTGTATGTAGATATAAATGGCTCATTCTAAGGTAATAAAAACATAACGGTTCATTATGTAAGATCTTTATACACCACTGAAAACATAGTTATGTATATTATATTGCATTTCTGTCAATAGATCCTCCCAAATTTTACACATTGCACCTTTAAGTTAAACTAATTATGTTTAATATAAATTTAAACAATAATACATTTTAATTTAATTGTAAACCACATGTAATTAAGCGTACAAAAACCTTGTATTCACACTAAAATATATTATTTTAATGTATATTATTTCCGTAATAAGTACTATTTTTAAAAGTATACTAAAAGTTTACTTTTTCACAAGGGAAATACTTGTTAACTGAACAGAGAAAAACTTCAGTTCAGAACTGATAACCGATACATTAATGGTGCATTTTTTATTTTCTTTTTTTTTTCTATTTTTTAAGTTTTTTTTTTCTTCTTCATTTTGAAGTTTGACAGCTTCAGTCCTTATTCACTTTCATTATGGTAACAGTTCATCATGATATTCACTTTTTCTGTTCCACTGAAGAAACTCATCCACATTTGGGAAAACAAAATGTAAATTTTTTAGTAAAATGTTTCTTTAATGCATTAATGTGTCCTTCAACTTGAGTAAACATTCTAGGAATTTATTAGCAGTACTCATAGTACATGAAAAGAAACTTCTGGATCAAAGCCATAAGGCTCTCTATGTACACAGACAATTATTTCAGCCAAAGAGGCATGTCGTAATGAGAAAAGATCCATTAATTAATTGTTTCTGGATTCAGTGGATGAGGCACACACGCACTAGAGGTTGTTATGCAGGTCTT
>RJVU01038599.1:505046-523628 GCA_003731715.1 Anabarilius grahami | reverse complement strand
CAGTCTTTCTACTACAAAATATTTAACATTAATTTAAATCGTCACCAAAGTATTAACATCATTTGGGCACTTTATACACTGTGGGAAGATAAGTAAATAACATGCAACGTTTTCTTATTTTTTCTCATTTACACATATTGTAGTATTGATTGCATCTGCTCAACCATTCACAGCCCTGTTACCAAAGTTGTTGCATGAATTTGCCATACAATTATGGTAGATACATGCTATTTACTGCAAACCAACATGTGGTCCCAAACCCTCACTGAACCTGTGAAGAACACGAGTGGCTCATATTTACCCTAAAATCACAAAACTGAAATAAGACAATATGTTTCTAGAAAAGCTCTGCAGTAAAGTGGCCCTCTAGGGCCAGAGATGAGAACCCCTGTTCCAGAACCTATAGAGTAAACTTAATTTAAGCTAAATTTGAAACCCTGTTACCAAAGTGCTGATAGTGAAGAAAGCACTCAGCCCCAAGCCCTTCACTAGCTTAGTTCAGTCAGGACCACTTAAGTCAAAAATTACAAGAGACAAACTTTAGTCAATTTTTTATTGGCATATTTTGCTGAAGTTACATTTGGCAGCATGGCTCTGTTCTAAATTCCCCGTCTTTTTCATGAGCTCCGTGAAAGCCAAGACTGGAAACAGCAGCAGCTTCTGGGGACAACCTCCCATTTTTTAACTGGGAGAGCAGCACAAAATCCCCCTATTGAGAACAGAGCATGCATCAATGACAACAGAATGACACTGATTAAGTTAGACAAGTTTAAGGAGGAGCTGGGGAGGAGGTGGGTTGCAAGCAGCGTGCAGTGGAAGCAGCCAAGCAAGCAGAGAGCTGCTTAAGCTGCGTTTAAGTAATGCGCCTTATTTTAGAGTTGCCAATGGAGTCCATAGAAATCGGATCAGCTGATATGGTGGGGTTAGAATTTGTGAATCAGCTGATAGCGGAGCTTGACTATGAGGCCTGCCTGAACTAACGCAGAATGCTAATACTTACTGTGTTAATACTTACAAATATTTTTCAGGGATGCTTGATGAAAATATCTTTTAAATTTAGCAGTCTTGTTCATTATTCATTCATTTTAGTCAATTTGACCAAAATGCATTCTTTTTACTAAAAATATTTTAGTCAACAAAAATAATGTTTTGGTTGATGAGGAGATGCTAAATTAAAACCATACCATGATCTATTTGAATACTTGATTCTGATTGGCTAGAAGGTGTGCAATAAAATCAAGTTTTTAGTCAATTATGGTAGATACATGCTATTTACTGCAAACCAACATGTGGTCCCAAACCCTCACTGAACCTGTGAAGAACACGAGCGGCTCATATTTACCCTAAAATCACAAAACTGAAATAAGACAATATGTTTCTAGATAAGCTCTGCAGTAAAGTGGCCCTAAAGTAAAAATCAAGTTTTTAATGTTGATTATATGACTGTGGTGTTTTTAATGTGCTTTGTGACAAAATTCACAAGTCAACACCATTGCTGAGTATTTTCTCCTTAAAACTGCAAAGAACCAAAGACAGTCTCAAAAACGCGGTTTGAAATCGCCCTTGTACTGAGTTTTAGCATATCATTAACTAGGCTGCGAAGCAGGGGGGTCTCAAGTGAAACCAGGTTATCCTGCTATATTTTTCTGTTGATATAAAAAATCGGGTACATTTAGCAGTATAGCAGGTGAATTGTGTATATGATGCATGTTATGATGAAGGCAGACTGAGATGGCGAACGAGAACATGGTTTGTGTTACACATTATTAAGCTGTTTGATAACGTAGTCAATCAAAAGGCTAATTATATTAATTACCGTTAGTGTCCGATGTTGTAGTGAGTGATACATAAAGCACATGACCATTCTGATACATCGACTTGTAAACGACCCTGTATAATTCACTCTACCACTTCTTTTTAAATCATTTTCTGGTTCAAACATGTATGACTGAATTAAACCAGTATTTCCACTTGCCATTGTGCAGCGTTTACTACAGTAAAGTTGATCAGGTATTCTGAGCTTGTGTGATTGAGTGGAGGCGGGGCTAATTTGTATATTCATGGTTTGCGTATACTAAATGAAGCAAGGGTGTAGTTACATTCAAGCTATTTTAAGGCATGAAGAATTTTTTCTTCACAGGAAAATACATTTAAATATGTCATTTCGGTGATCAAAGATGAGTTTTAAGGGATACAATTATTGACTACGGGGGACTTTAACAAATAAGCTTTGCTACTGAATCGCTACATTATATTACTCAGCAAGGAGGATGCAAAGTCGCTGTTTTTGAAGTAATTAAACTCACAGCTTCATTGCTAGTAGAGAGAGACGCTGCACAGATGCAGGTCATTCTCTCTTTCTATCTCTCCCTCAATAGACTAATTCATTCAAATAAATTTGATAAATCAATCAATGAAACCATAACGCATTAGGCCTACTTTATCTCTGTCTCTGATTTCAAGTGGGCAGAATGCTAAATCTTAGGAGTGGGGGCAGACAAAATTAACTGCCATTTTAACCCTTCCAGTCAAATTTAGCTCTGCAAACATTAACAAAATAACAGCTTTAACGAGTCAATACTGTCAAATGACCATGGTATAAATGGGATAATGCACGGCTAGCTGTGCATTAAATGATTTGAATGCACTGTGCAGGGGCAGCCACACTCTGCTTTGTGTCGGGCAGTTCTTTGCCTCTATGTTATGCATTAAAATCGAGCTAGCTGTGGAGTATCCCTTATATATTTAAACATTTTATATATTGATTTAAACATGCATCAACATTTCAACATGTCCTCCAACCAATACGCCCATATAGGTCGTTTGTCACTTCCCTGAAATACGACCCATAGGAGCGTTTACTAAAGTCGCGCCCCTATCGGCAACAGAACACTTTCATTTTAATGCATTGTACCCTTTTATCTGCGTCATATTTCAGGTTTCTCGTAGCTCAATTGGTAGAGCATTGCAATATACAACAATATGCAATCATGTGATCATTCGAACGTTGGTTCGATCCCAGGGAACGCATGTGCTCATAAAGTGTATATGCACTATAAATCACTAAGGGTAGGTTTAGGGTTGGAGTAGGTGTAGTCGTTAATAAAAAAAAAAGAGTTTTGCTAAATGGACATAGGACAAATGGTGGTTAAGGGACCGTGTAAAAAGTCCACACATTGCATTTAAATGAACACGCATTTTGATTGGTAACGACGGTCATACGTCATTTCATGGCGACAGACGTAACAAGACACTGTCATTATTTTTAGGCCAGCTAGAGGGCGCATGACTTTAAAATGTAAATATAGGTCATAATAAGGTGCTTGAAAAAACGACCTATAGGGTCGTTTTTTGGAGGACAGTCTCCAGCATTTACAACAACAGCAACAATACAGTACAATACAATGTGAACGATACAGATTATTTTTTTTTGTCTCGTTTTTGCTATTGTTGACATAAACAAATACCACTCATTAACATTTTCGTTAGTAATTCCATTGACAAGAACACTCCATCAAATGGGATCCTTTGGAAGGATGAAAGTGGGTAGACGTGTTATTCTACTAAAATCTATATAACCTCAACACTATAAATGCAAAATAGTTTTAATTTCATGGGGTCAGAAGCCATCAATTAAGCGATCTCCTTCACTAATTTCATATTTCATACTGTTTATTATTTTTTTTATTATTTTATTATTGACAATTACACACTTAAAAAATAATATTAGAAAATCAATTTTAAAAAATCTATGCAATTTTCCCCTAGTTTACTTGTCGAATGCTGACTGGCTGCCGGTGTATTGCTGTACTGATGTGTGATTGGTTTGTTGATGACCTTGCAGAGAATCTAAGATAATAATAGTTTCATTTTATTACTGCTGCAATGAATCATATTCTATTCCCCTGCTGTCAGCGCAGAGAGTGATGCAAATCAAATCAAACACACATACACATTCACTCCCAATATCAAATTGAGCTCACTCTCTCCCACACACATACCAAGAACTTTTTCCAAAAAACAAAAAAAGAAATAGCAGACAGACTCACCCATATATATATAAAACATGTTTAGCATTCATATCTAGCTCTTTTTCCGTGCTTCACTGATTTTATCATCCTACCGAATCCATAACAAACAACAACCAAAACAAGCCTTGCTGCTTGTCCCGATCTGATACTGACAGACCTTTAGAGCAGCTGATTCACTTTGACTCCATATTCCTGTCAGTCAGTCTTCTAATCTCCAGTATGAATTAAAGATGTCATGTAGTGCATGTCTAAGGCTAGCAGAGCAGAGACGGTATTTGAATCTTGAGTGCTCACGTGAACTTTATCTTTGAACTACTGAGGGGAACATGCAATAGAGTTCTGACTCAGGCTCACTCTCTTCACAAAGAGACACTGGATCCACATTAATACTTTTATTCAACAAGGATGCATTAAGCTGATCAAAATAGACCGTAAAGTCATTTTTAATGTTTCAAAAAATTCTCTCAAATAAAATGCTGATCTTTGAACTTTCTTTTCATCAAAGATTCCTGAAAAAAAAGTGTCACGGTTTCCACAAGAAATGTTTTCAACATTGATAATAATAACAGAACTAAATCAGTATATTAGAATGATTTGTAAAGGATCGTGTGACACTGAAGACTGGAGTAATGATGCTGAAATTTAGTAATGAAATTCAGTTTTGCGTCACAGGAATAAATTACATTTTAAAATATATTAAAATAGAAAACAGTTGTTTTAAATTGTAAAATTATTTCATAATATAACTGTTTTTACTGCAATTTTTACCAAATAAATGCAGCCTTGGAGAAAATAAGAGGCTTCTTTGAAAAAAAAAATATATATATATTATTTTTAATTAGTGGTTGTTTTAAAAAAATAATTAGTTTGTCAGACTAATCCAATATTTGATTAACATATGTGACTCTTGACCACAAAACCAGTCCAACATGTCCTCCAACCAATACGCCCATATAGGGTGGGGTGGGTGTAGTCGTTCATAAAAAAATTTGTTTTGCTAAATGGAAATAGGAGAAATGGCATTACAAACTCCACACATTGCATTTAAATGAACACGCATTTTGATTGGTAATAGTCATACGTCATTTCATGACGACAGACGTAACATGACACTGTCATTATTTTTACGCCAGCTAGAGGGCGCATGACTTTAAAACGTAAATATAGGTTGTAATAAGGTGCTTGAAAAACGACCTATAGAGTTTTTTTTTGGAGGACAGTCTCAACCAGTCATAAGTTGCATGGGTATATTTGTAGCAATAGCCAACAATACATTGCATGGGTCAAAATTATCGATTTATTTTTCTTTTATGCCAAAAATCATTAGGATATTAAGTAAAGATCATGTTCCATGAAGATATTTTGTAAATTTCCTATCAAAAATGTATTTTTGTGAGTGGATATGCATTGCTAAGGACTTCATTTGGACAACTTTAAAGGCGATTTTCTCAATAATTAAATTTTTTTGCACTCTCAGATTCCAGATTTTCAAATAGTTGTATCTCAGCCAAATATTGTCCTATCCTAACAAACCACACAGCAGTGGAAAGTTTATTTATTTAGCTTTCATTTTGTATATATCTCTATTTTTAAAAAATTGACCCTTGTGACTGGTTTTGTGGTCCAGGGTCACATGTTGATATGCACCACCAACTAGTTTTAAATATTATCAGGAAAATTAAACTTGAACAGGCAAGCAGCTAATTCTTTATAGGGCAGAAAGTGAACGAGTTTGTGTAAACTCATTCCAAGTGTTCACAGACCTCACATCACCTCCAAAGTTACAAGAAGCATTTATTGGTCTATTGGAACCTTTAGAGATTGAAGTGGTGGAATTGGAGGATTTCCTCAGGAGATTGTGGACATATTGAGGCCTTAGGACACAGGAAACACAGGTCAGAATTCAGATGGAGGTTCCATCCAGGATGGTCTTGGGCTGTACTTTTTTCTCTTGGCTAAAATATCTTACAAAGATATTGACGACATTATCTGCTTCAGTTCAGTGATTCATTCATAATGAACGAAAAATGACCTAAGGGCTGTTTGGGTTGAAACACCTCCTGTCCAAAAGGCTTCTTCAGATTTTGATCATTATCCATGAATTGGTGCATTTGACTTGAAATTATGATTTATAATTTAAGGTTCGTACTGGCTCTCTGAGAAAGAATCTACAAATAAATTTCATGAAATACTGATAAAATTTATTAAAAGATCGATTACTATAATGATAAAGAAATATTTTTAAAAACCATTCTAATTATAAAAATAGCACAGTACATATCACAACTACAATGATAACGGCACAGAGAAACAAAAGGCTATCATTGGAATCAGGCCTTATTTACTTATTTTTTGAAGAAAAAGCAGGATGGTTTGGCAATACTTGTGTGATGTCAATGAACATTAATATGTACTGTAGCAAATTGCTGTATTCTGAGGAGCACCTTATGAGTGCTTGAGTGAGCATATAGATTTCGAAGAATTTGCCTGTGGCTTAAAGGTCTGCTGGGAAGCCTGCCCTTGAAAAGGCTGCTGAGAGAACTCTGGGTCACACTACAAACTATGGAGGGTGAAAATGCACTGGGCATTATTAGCACCGTCCCAGCAGGGTTTCGAGGTCTGGTTTAAGGATGACACATACATGGTGTGCTCAGTGGTGGATTTATTGAAGATTTTATGCTTTTCAACAGGAGAGCACCATTATCCTTATCCACAGTAAATTAAAAACCAGTGACCAGGATCACTTCTTTGATCAGTTTGCAAGTTCCTCCCTATAGGCTCTGGCCAGCAAGCAGATGTGGGCAATAAAATTATGAGGTGGGCATGTGTCAAATATCTGTCATTTTGAAATAATAATAATAACATAATAATAACAACAAACAAATAAATTAAAATTGCAATATATTAAACTCACAAACACAGACAATGGGTCCCAGCTGAGCCAGGAGGCCAGGATCCGAATACAAAATATATTTATTAAATAAAAATAAAGGTACAAAAATAAACTCAAACACCAGAGAACCAAGGAACACAACAAATGTTTTGCTTGGGCCCCCAAAATGGCTTTTCTCTGCTGGTGTTAGTTAAAGGTGCACTAAGCTGAAACTCTGCTGAAAGTGGATCGGACCGAGCAGCAAAATCAGCAGACATTACAAAAGAGAAAAGCTCAGACGAATATCAGAGGCAAGAGCTTTAGGACCTGCATTAGAAAAGCTTTCCAGCGCTGGACAGACCTAAGCAGTAAGGCCTGAAAATGGACGCAGAGGTTATGTTGTTTCTGCTACATTACATGAGTAATATTTCACAGAACCAAGATTCTTACAATTGTTGTAATGTTAGCTGTAGTATCAGGACAGTTTTAGTGTCATTGTTTGTCTGGAGATGGTGTGCTACTGGCAACTAACAACCAACTCTTGCTTGTACAGGGGTAAATTCAGAGTGATTGGGACACTTTTTGTCATTGAGATGACTTGGAAAAAGTGTCCCAATCAACCTGAATTCACCCCTACTGTATGTTCATTTTTTTGTTCTTCCTTGAGGTTTATTTGTCATCTTCGCTTTATTTTCACGAAGCATTATTTTGCTTCGCTTCAGCTATGATAAAAAATAATCCACTCTTGCACTGTGTGTTTGTGGATTTTGGGGGTGGAGCAATGAAGGGATGGGTGTGTTTGTTTGGGTTGATTATAAATATCAACAGTGTTTCTCAGAAATTGCTTACTGCACCTTAAGTCCACTTTTGTTCACAAAAAGCAAGAATTTTAATAAGACGCAATAGAAAATGTGGTGGCTTCATGTATTTTCTGAAAGGGTTAGTTCACCCAAAAATGAAAAATGTCCCATGATTTACTCAACCTCAAGCCATCCTATATGTATATGACAATCTTCTTTCAGACAAACACAATCGGAGATGAATTTAAAAATACCCTGGCTCTTCTAAGCTTTATAATGACAAAGAATGGGGGGTCCGATTTTGAAGCCAAAAAAGTGCATCCATCTATCATAAACGTACTGCACATGGCCCCGGGGGTTATTAAAGGCCCTCTGAAGTGAAGTGATGGGTTTTGTAAGAAAAGTATCCATATTTAATTCCATGGCGACGCGTCATGCTTGTCACGTAACACACCGCAGCCACAATAACACTTTATGACAGATGTATCGCTATTATTTAGTTTTTACTTCTTTATTTAAAATATTCACAAACTTGCTTACCATGTCATAAACTATCTGATATTCTGATTCTCAAATATGTGTAAGTGAGTGTGTTTTGTCATTTTAAAACCTTTATAAATGATCTTTATCTTGATCTATAACGGCAGATGGGCACCCCATCTTAGTTTGCGCCGCAGTTCGCAGAGTCCTGTCAGTCGGATTTACAGCACGTGAATTCATCAATTTCTCCCGAAATACATGCAAGTAACTGGCTGGTGAACTAGAAGAATAATAGAGTAAACTTTATCGTTACTTACGCCCACCATGTGTGTTTGATATGAATAAACGTCGGCAAATTATATTTGAATGGATTGTTATTGCTGCACTGATGTCTGACATCAGTGTGTATTTTACAAATTCTAAATGTATTGTTTTACTGGTGCTTATGCATATTTAAATGTTTGAAACCTTAAAAAAAACAAAAAAAAACATCATGTGGCTGAAAACACTGCATAGTTGTGATATATGACAAGCACTGAGCACGTCTCGCTGTCATGATTACTAGTGGGAGTGCCCTATCAGCCACTAGAGGGCACTCCAAACCTTGTTTCCACCCCTTGGACTGCATTTCCCATAACACACTTCCCGGACTCATTATCCTGTCTTTGCACTCAGCTGTTTTGTGTTTGCTCAAAAGTGTCTGTCTATTTATACCTGGTTTGTTTTTGCTTTTGTTATCGAGGTTTCATTTATGTCACTGGCTTCTGTTTGTTTTTCCCTGTTTTTGTTATGGACTGTTTCTGTGGAGTTTGACCCTTGCCTGTTACTGGATTTACGTTTTGGATTACCCCATTAAAGCTGCACTTGGATCTTACCTTCTTGTCTCTGTGCCATACGTGACACTCACAGCAAAAGTGTTTGAATCGTTTGAATCGTTCTAAATCCCAAATGTGGGACCGTACTCTCAGGGGCACAGAAATAAAAATCCCATATGGGGGATCGTACCGCTCAAAAGGTTAAATATGGAGTTTTTTTTTTTTTACAAAAACCCATTGCTTTACTTCAGAAGGCCTTTATTAACCCCCCGGAGGCATGTAGAGTACTTTTATGATGGATGTTTGGCTTCAAAATCAGGACCCCCATTCACTGCCATTATAAAGCTTGGAAGAGCCAGGATATTTTTAAATATATCTGAAAGAAGATAGTCATATACACCTAGGATGGCCTGAGGGTGAGTAAATCATGGGGTAATTTTTGGGTGAACTAACCCTTGAAGCTCAGACAGGGGGTCAGTGTTATTTCTCGTCTGCATTTTCAGATCAACCTACTCAAAATGCTTTTCACAGCCTATAGCGATAATATTACGTCCAATCTGGTGACATGTACACCCGTGCAGCTGTGATAGTATGATAATCCTCATGTCATGCATTATGTCTGCTTGATGGTTGACTACATAAAAGTTGCTCTCTTTCTCTGTCAGTCTCTCTTTCTCTCAGTTATTTATTTCTGTCCATGTGAATAATTCAGCAAGCGTGCTAGTGGATATTTGTACATCCTGTGGGGTTTCTTATCAGAAGAACATTAAGTGGTGTTTGCCTTTAATGAAAGCCTGTGCTCTCTCTTTGGCAGACTCAAGCATATGTTACTCTGCGTCGAGTCACAGAGAAGGGAAACTGCTGCAGACCTGATCATTATCTTATTAGTGACCAAAACTCAATTACCTGGCATTCTCAGTGATCTAATACACACAAAACAGGAAGGACAGCATGTCAGTATGTCAAGAACACACACCAAACAGTCTCTGGTACTAAAACTCAGACAAGCTCTAATGAACTCAATTACCATGGCAATGCTGTAAATGGAGAAAGAGCAAATATTTTGGAACATTTGCCACATGCTTTGGTCTGTTTCACTGCTTCAAGGATTCCTGATGCATAAAAAGTCTTCCATATAGGATACTTAGGCCATGTTCACACTGCCAGTTTTTGGGATTGACACCACATTTACTTACAGGTGTGAGTCTTGAAATGTCTCATTCACACAGCAACTTACAGTAGCGTCTGGAACACTACCTGTATGAACATGCAATGAGAGTCAAGCCCGTATTCTCTTACTAGTATCCATAACGACAGTGACCAACGTAATATTAAAGATGCCGATGTCCATAAAACTGAAAAGTATTACCACTTTTGACATGACAAATGACTAATTGAACCGTGAGTTCATCCATCAAAACTTCATTAACCAACAGCAGCACGCGTGTCACGTCCTTTGCGACATCTCGCGCATGATACGGCATTTGAATTTGGAAAAGAAACACAAAACTGACTGGAGCCGCTCCGGTGGAGAACAGTGACTGGATCTAATACCTTCAGATGACACACAGCTTATATCTCTGTTGCAGTAAGTTACCGAAAGTTAAACCACACACAAAACACCTTAGCAGAGCGTCTCTCTCGCACTGTATGACATGACAGACAACTAGTTGTCCAGTCCTGTTCCGTTCACACAGCGCGAATATTCCGAGAATGTGGTTGTGAGTCCTGAAAATGTACGGGTATGAGTTCGGCTATAGAATGCGGTTGTCACTCCCATAAATAACCGTACTGTGTGTGAACATAACCGTATTAAGGACTCAAAAACAGGACTGACAACCGTATTCTGCTGCTGTGTGAACGTGGCCATAAATGAGTTTGAGTTTTGAAGGGTAGTGTACTGTACATATATGTATACATACAAGTTTTAATAGACATTATATTAAAAAAATATGCACTTAAGTCCTACTTAGGTGGGTCAAAAAGAGCACTCTTAAGTTCAACTAAACAAACTTTAGTTAAACTATAGCAATTCTTTATTAAGTCTTATTTATCAGTTCACATATATCATTTTAGAGTATATTATTTTCATAATAACGTATGCTAAAGTGTACTACTTTTTCATAAGAGATTTCACAACTTATTTTTTCAGTTTTGATCAAATCTGTGTTTTCTGTGCTGAAATATTGTATGTAAAAGAGAGAGAGAGAGAGAGAGAGATTGCTGAGATTGAGATACTGAGATACTTAGTTATGGTAGTGTTATGATAAAGGGTTAGTTCAACCAAAAATTAAGTTTCTGTCATTAATCCTCATGTCATTCCACACCTGTAAGACCATCGTTCATCTTTGGAACACAATTTTTTGTTTGTTTGTTGATGACTCCTCCATTACAGCAATTAACCACCACTTTCAAGGTCCAGAAAGGTACTAAAGGCATTGTTAAAATAGTCGACGTGACTGCAGTGGTGAATGACACAGAAGAGAGGATATTGTTGACTAAAGTCATTACTTTTTCTTTTGTTTTTGCGCACAAAAATTATTCTTGGCGCTTCATAAAATTAAAGTTGAACAACTGCAGTCATGTCAACTCCAGAGCTCTCCCCACCCTCAATACCACGACTGAGGTGAGACCCTTGAGCAAGGCACCGTACCCCCAACTGCTCCCCGGGCGCCGCAGCAATGGCTTCCCACTGCTCCGGGTGTGTGTTCACGGTGTGTGTGTGCACTTGGATGGGTTAAATGCAGAGCACAAATTCCGAGTATGGGTCACCATACTTGGCCACATGTCACTTCACTTCACTTCACTATTTTAACGATGTCTTTAGTACCTTTCTGTACCTTGAAAGTGGTGGTTAAATTTCTGTCTATGGAAGAGTCAGATACCTTTCAGATTTCATCAAAAATATCTTTGTGTTTCGAAGTTGAACGGTCCTACAAGTGTGAAACGACATGAGGGTGAGTAATTAATGACAAAAATTAAATTTTGGGGGGAACTAACCCTTTAACCTCACAGGTAAACACAAATGTTTCATTTATGTTTAGGGTTGTGAAAAACACTATATTTTGTATTTACAGTCCATCCACCTATGCATATTGGCCACTGCTTTCCCATAAAGCCACAGACCCATCTGACACAAGCTCAATTAAAACAACAAACTGCCAATGACAGCGAATCAAGGCTTCACAAATATGACTGGGCTGTGCATGGCTCCTTCCTCATCACAAAAACAAACAACCGTGCCCAGGCTGCAGCAGCTTCTCTTAAGCGTATTGGTGTAAGTAATTGACAAGCAGAGAGAAAGCGCGACTGAACGAAGGTCGTGACGGGTCGCTCGTGTCATTTCTAGCGTTTGTTTACCGTTGGGCTATCGATGCCTCGTCTGAAATCCCCCCCTGGAGATGTGTGCTGAATAATGGAAGAGGAACAACACTGGATCAAACAGCCACACGGGGCTCTATCTTCCATCTGTCTCTCGCTCTCTCTGACTCTCGCCTTGTGATCTGGCCCTGTCAAGGTTAAATGGGGAGAAAATGAAACAGGAAACGCAATTCAAACATCGATGTGTTATCGATACAGACCAGGGGTCAACAGCCCTGCCTTTGTGAAGTGGACGGGGCCACTTCATCAGAGAGAAGACCCAACTGAACTTATCATCCATGATAAATGAACAATGAATCTGAAACGCATTTCCTCATTTAAACCAGTACTGTCCATTTACACTTTACTAAACAGTGAACAATGCTGAGGATTTTTTTCTACTGCCTGGCCAGTGGTTTAGATTTTTACTTGGCGTACCAAAATTTTCAATGGCCCCACCATAGAATGCAATATAATAATATTTTCTTTTATTTTTGACCAATGTAACCTTGTATTTTAATAATTAAGATATTTATGACACCAACAATTAAGATGCCAGTGAATTTTCATAATTCTTGATTCCAATTTTTATACCCCAACAAAACTACTCGCCTAACTAATATAAAGTTTGAACATTATTAAAGACAAGTAAACAGTTAGTAATAAAATAAGAACAAAAGAACATTATAAGCAGTAGCACAAATAAATACAACAGAAAAATATATAAATGAAATAAACAGGGCTAATTCATCAATGTCGAAAAGGGCATTAAATGAAATTTGGCTGCCTCTGCTGTAGAAACGCAAGAAAAAACATTTAATTGGTGCTAGCTGACTATAGCAAAAACAGAGAAGAGGGTCTATTGTCTTCGCTTTTCCTAAATAGGTAGGAAAACTTAAAAACCCATAATGCACTGGGCATGTTGCTGATCAAGGCCACTCCCAGTTTGCTCTTATTGGATAGGGTTGACCAGAGCCAAATACCCACTAGTTTGAGTAGGAAATACTTCTAAGCAAACTGTTAGTCAAAATGGAGTTGACCTGTATTGTTCCAAGGTGCAAGAATTCAGAGTAAACATTAAGCCAAAGTGGGTTATTTTTGGTTTCCAGGGAATGATCCAGCGCATTGTAGGCAGTGGCTAAAGGCTGCAAAGGATCGTAAATACGGAGAAAGCACTGCTATGAAAAATACAAATTAATACAAACACAATGTTTAAGGCACCTTCTGCCCAACCCCACATAGTTGCATACAGGTAAGAAGGATGTTGTCATTCTAATTTTTTTTACCATGATGCTGTTTAAAGAGTAGACAAAATAATAGACAAAAACATTTTCAGAAATAAATCTACGCTTACTGTTTTGTTAATAGCCCTCTGTCAATCTGACTGTCTGCCGGCGGGGATACAAAAATGCAAAAATATAATCTGCAGATTTCATCAAAGCCCTGGAGCTGACAAAAGTCCACTGGATTATGCAAAATGCTGAAAAATAAATGGGAATTTCTCAGTCCAGGTGACATTAAGAAAGATTTAATTTACATATACTAGTATATAAATTATAACAATACAAAGCAAAGGATTGAAAATTGGCAAACTTACACTATTATTTTTTTCAGGTAGAGTAGGTCTGACAGTAGTATTCCAGTAAGAAATACTACAGAAATTGAATACAGTAATCAAATGTAAAATAACAATGCATAGTCTGCACTGTATAAATTAAATATAGATTCATCCTTATTTAAGCTACAGAAGTTATTCAGTCAAGAGCATTGACTGAATTTTTTTTTTCTTTCTTTTTTTTACTGCAGCAGGTATATTAGGCTGCTGTCACTTTAAGACCTAATGACACAGCTGATTTTCTCTCAACCGTTTATGTTAATTTAAACTTAATTCATTTAAGACTGTGCTTACTATGATACTCGAACAGACATTTTGACAATTTTGTGTGTAGCCTATTTGTCTGTTCAAGCACGAAAAGACAAAAAAGAGAACTCAATTCGGTACTGGCGTGCTGTCTGAGAAGCGGCTTTCTGTGTGCGTACAGAAAACGTCAGACAGTGCGCCAGTATCGAAGTGAGTTCTCTTTCGGATCATTTTGTGCTTGAATGGTTTAAAATGGCTTGAATGCGTAAACTGCCAAGACACATGCAAATGATTCATGAGAACGCATCGCTGGCCCAATCAGGCCAGTGACAATTCTGTCAGCTGTCCTGAGTGTGTTTCACTTTTTTTGTTGAGCCCTGATAAAGTGTGTAATGCTTAACCAATCAGCTGTCCTCAAGTATGACAGCATACAGACATCATAATAATAATAATACCTTTTTTTTATATAGCGCCTTTAAAAGTGGCTTTCTCAAAGTGCTTTACAAGAAAACATAACAGAGAAAACAACACATTTAAATACAAAAAATACACATCAAAGAAATAGAAAAAATAAAATGATTAATCAAGTAAAAGCAATCCTAAAATAGAATGTTTTAAGAAGAGATTTAAAAGTCACTAATGTATTTGCTTCCCTGATGTCAGCTGGGAGAGAGTTCCAAAGCTTAGGAGCATAAGAAGAAAATGCTCTATCACCCCTAGTGCGAAGCCGTGTCTTAGGAACAACTAAGAGTCCACTCTGAGAGGAACGCAGATTTCGACATGGTGTGTAAGGCATTAAAAGATCAGTCAAGTACTGAGGAGCCAGATCATGCAAAGCCTTATATGTTAACATGAGGACTTTAAAATCAATACGATACCTGACAGGGAGCCAGTGCAAAGACTTCAAGACAGGGGTAATATGATCACCAGCCCTGACCCCAGACAGAACTCTAGCAGCCGAATTTTGTAAATATTGAAGTTTGTTGAGTAATGATTTAGATACTCCAACAAGGGTGAGTATGTGACTGATTTTAATTTCTGGTTGACCCATAAACAGAGAGAGAAAGACAGACAATAAGGGGGCAGAAACAGATCTATGTGTGAGTATATTTATGGATCAATAAGGCTAGATATGCCATAAATCCCTGTGTAGGCAAAAATAGCCCATAACACTCACAGGACTGACACCCTCGCCTGCAGGACATGCCCTTCCAATAAAGCTATTACGCTCAAAACAACCTGCAAAAAGAAGATTCAGACAGATTCACAGGCTTATATAGCATTCCCTCTAAACTGGACTTGGAAATTAAACTTAAAGGGGTGATGTGTAATTTTATATTTATATATAGTTTTATAGTTTTATATATATTGTTTAGATTGTGATTCCAATTGGACTGTCTCTGACTGAATTCAATAAAAGTTACTTCCTTCTTTTCATTCTGTTGTTTCTCTGCCCACCTGCTGTATATCCTCTTTCTATCTCTCACACTGACTCTCTCTTGCTGAGTTTTAAGAGTGCTGACATCTTACTCTAAGAACAACTATTAATACTGACAAGTTACCACTATAATGAGATATAGAGCAAGAGAGGGAAAGAAAGAAAGCAGAATGCATGGACAGATGTTCTTTTGTAGAAAAAAAAACTGGAGAGGTTGAGCTTTCTCTTGAAACTGAATGTTAAATGTGTCCTCATTAAAGGTCACAGACTGGGAAGAGAGTGTTCAGAGAAGTTCCACTAACCACAATGTAACTTGAATGTAAACAACAGCTTACCTCACTACTCCTTAAAATGATTCCAAAATTGACCCTTTCTACTCTTTGTTATTGGATATTCCAACTAGGATACAGGTTGTATAAGAAGGATCTCAATCCAGTCCTTATGATTTATTAGTAAGCATGCAGAATAGGAATTTAGCCTTTTTTTAGGGCTGTTCCATCATGAAAATCGTTCCAGTGCATTGAAACATTTGCTCAAGAGAAATTCTCAGAATTCATGGTGCGAACCAGTGAGAATCAGCTACTCTATTCACTTACAGGAAATGTCTTCTTTGGTTTCTCAAGTCATCAGAATTTGAGGACGAGAGCATATTTCATAATGGAACTTGAAAGGTCCATCAACAGAATTGAAAGGTCCATTAGCTACCAGTAAGAGTGCAGTAATATCAGCTTTGCTTAACACATTTTATGATATTTAATTTTTCACAGAAAAAGTGCCTAGATATTTCGTGCTTCCTAGACCACCGTCATAGTGTAGAGATATGTGATTGATAGCTTCAATGTGCATCCTCGCTATTATATTGCAGGTAATTGAATCTTTTGTGTCCATATGTTTAGTGGATCAAGGCCTTTGCTGGTACCAGGTGTTCTTAATATACTGATTTACATCATAGGGCACCAACTGCCTTTTACTTATTGGCTAGGGAAAACATTAGTTTGATCCTCTGACCATTCTGCAAGCTTCTCCACCTGCCCAAGGGACAATCCTCTCTTTGTATTCTCCCATGAGCACTCACACACACCATAGGAAAAAGCTGTCATGGTTAGACTAGGGTCTATATGTGCCATTTTCCCAGGACGCATCCTGTCCAGGATTTCTAAATTGCCTAAAATGGCTTGAGCCCTTGCCTCTTTAATTGTGAAAGTGGTCATATCGATGTGCCCCCAGAACGCGATTTAGGAGCGCGATTTCTACACGGAGGTCTGTGCAAGCCACTGTTCTTATTGACATTCTTCATGCAATGCATTAAAATGTTGTCGTATTTGCAATGCTTTGACCGTTCTCTGTAGATCCAGCCTTCTCGCAAGCCACGATTGGTTGATTATGTATAATGCATGCTATTGGTCAAATAATTTTTAAGTCGTTACCTTCCGCAAATATGAAAACAAAACCAAAACTGGGACATTTTATGCAACTTAGAAATCCTGGACAGGACGCATCCTGGTAAAATGGCACATATGGTCACCCTAGGTTAGACTGTATCTCGCTGTTTTATTTCTCCAGCTCCTCTCTAGCGACCATGTTCCACTCGCTGCAGCCTCTATATATGTGCATTTGGCAGACGTGTTTATCCAAAGAGACTTCTGTCGTTATCAGAATTGTTTAATGAGTCATTGTTTCTCGAAAGTTCCGTAGTTTGAACCGCATTGGTTTAACAAAATACAATAGGACTGATGTTAACTAACCACAGGTCGAAAGCTGTAGTTCCAACCTCACAAGCCTATAATGCTGTTTGCGAATTTTCACTGGAACTATGGTTTTGGAAATCATTTAAGGCCCTTTCATACACCCGGCGCATCGCCCATGGCCGTGCTGGTCTGAAAAACGAGGTGTGTTCAGGTGCATTGTTGGCGTGTTGCTATTTTAAGGCAACTGAAAATGACTGTGCCAGTTACCAACAAAAACCTGGTCTAAAGTCAATGGCAAAGTATTTTTTTATTTTTTGTTATTTAAAGGGCACGTTAGTTTAGTATTTTTAAATATTAAAAATAAAAGGATTTCTCTCTGGAGAAACATTCAGTCGTTCTGCTTGCAAATTTCGCCATGTAAATAGTGAATCCATCATGGTGCAAGCGCAACAGGCTTTTAAAGGGAATGGGAGATGAGACTCTGATTGGTTTATTGCGCGTTATGCCCAAAGCACACCCATGACTCATTAAGAGACTAGGTACAACCCTTTTGGACCATGCACCTGGCGCACCGACCATATTTTCCATCTTTAAACAAGCAAATGAGGATTCGGACACGTCCTAAGTGCACCTGCGCCATGTGCTTCAGACCATGCACTTAGATCTTAGATCTGTAACTATGGTTTCGGGTAATAATGAATATTGGAAACAACGGAACTTGTGACCTAAACATGCTTTCGGGAAATGCACCCCGGTCAGGACAAACTAGCATCATTACACGCTGGCTACATGCATTGCTGTTTTTCGGCCAGAAAACCGATATCAGGTTGGATCAGCCAATGCGCATGTAAAGGGTGAACGGAAGTTTACAACATCAATCACTTTATGGCTATTTCTATGATGGGACTTCCCCTTAACACAACCACCATATTAGGTGTCCAATTTTGCCTATTCATTGTAACACAAGTGGCCCGTCTCTGTTATTTACTGTCTCTGCTCAACAGGAAAACAATCACTTCCATTTTTCGACAAATTCATATGCAGCCTAAACCCTACAAAACTCGTACTTCATTTGAAGAAATTAAAATACCACAATCAAAGCAGTGTAGTACAATGCAACAAGCTACTGTTTATAATTCTGCATTTTTTAAAGGTGCTCTAAGCGATCCTGGGTGGAGTAACTTTCTGTTGACGTTCGAAGTGTTGTCAAACAAAACAGGCTAGCTAGACCCTTCCT